>CM067568.1:32916982-33156982 GCA_034336665.1 Luscinia megarhynchos | reverse complement strand
TAATGCTCACACACATGTCTGGACACTCTTTAGTCCATCTGCTGACTCCTAAATGTCTCACTTGAGAGAAGATGACTGCATACTCCAAATTTTAAATGCTTTGATGTGGATTTTGGGTGGATTGAGGGCTACTATTTACCACAGATTCACAAACTGAGACTGGTTTATTCTATAAGTGATAGAGATTCAAATGGTATTTTTAAAATGCGAGAATAACAT
Source organism: Luscinia megarhynchos (assembly GCA_034336665.1). Lineage (NCBI taxonomy): Eukaryota > Metazoa > Chordata > Aves > Passeriformes > Muscicapidae > Luscinia > Luscinia megarhynchos. The sequence goes on along the minus strand of CM067568.1, from coordinate 33,156,763 downwards.
GGCTTAGCATGTCCCTATCTGGTGCAATGCAGTCCCTGTACATATAATATGCTGCATCTCTAATAAAAATGGTTGAAAAATCTTTAATGAAAAGAGAACAATATACTCTATTATAGTTCTATAAATATGTTTGCTTCCAGAAGTTTTGCATCTTTGTTTTTTTCCTCAAAACTTTAATAGTCTATAAAAATTTCTTGAAATTACATGTTGATGCCTTTTGTTCAAAGGGTAAGTACTGTGCTGCTTTAACTGGTTCTTGGCAGGCAATTTTACACACAGCACGTTCTGCTTGTAGCTATATTCATGTATTTTTCTCTTAAAATTGTACTTCCCTATTGTAGAATAATTAATTTGGAATTTATTATTTTAAAAGTAAAGTATTTTTTCTATACAGATTAATACAATAACCTTTATATTATATAAGCAAAAATATATGCAGAAAGGTTTACATTCCATATAAACATATATACTGTTATTTGTAAATAAAACCTTTTTTTGTGATTAAATTAAGAAGTAGTATAATTTCAGGTTTATAATGCAAATGTTGTTTAAATTGAAAGCATTCAGTATTTTGCTTACAATATATTTTTAGAGATAATTTAAAATGTGTAGCTTTAAAGAAAAAATATTCTACAGATTTATAGTGAGTAAGCAGCTCTTTCCACATTGTTAGGGCACAGAAGTTCCAATTGCCACATTAATCAAAGTATTGAGACTACAAAATCCGTTTCATTTAATCTCATTATTGAATAAACAGCTCTGTAGTGATGCCTATTTGTATTTGTTTCTCTAATAAAAATGCAACTGTAGCTCTCAACACAAATTAGTTTTAATTATTTAAATGATATGAATTTGTTAAACATAAATAATCTAACACCTGGTTTGCCTTCTTGTTTTCTGAAAAAAAAAATGTTTCATGAAAACTAGTAGAGGATGATAATGGGGAATAACAAAGGTAGGTCTTTGTGTTTATTCCAATTCTATTAATTTTGAAAAAGGACAAATGTGAGTTGATTACCATCTAGAAGGGTGAAAAAGTAGTCTGTCTTCTTGCTGCACAAGGACACGACAGAATACAGCAAAGCAGAAGGATGTCTCACATACACTGGTTCTATGTAACTCGCTTGCCCTCTGCTCGTATCAGAGAACTGGTGACAGTGATTTAATTTATCATCCTTCTTCTGAATACAAGGATAATGTTACCAAGCAATGAGTGGTGTAGGTTTTAAGACAATCAAGATGCTAAAATCTGCCATAACAGTCACCAGTATATGTGAAACAAACCTTCCCAGGCAAAAGAAAAGGCTGAATTTCCCTGTTTTGTCTTTGTTATAGTAACTTCATTTCAGGAGACCTGCCTGACCTTAGAAGAGGAGTACCCTAAGTGTCAGAAGGGTATAATACCATAAATAAGCCAATTGGTAGCCAACTCTGAAAATGGAGATCCATTTGTTTTCTCCTCAGGATAGTATAATTATGTTTGCTGTTTCTGTTTCATGCTGCATTTTGTTTTAAAATATTTGGTATTTAAAATTCTTCATATCCTAACCCACTACCCTGAAATCATTTATCATTTGGTTGAGGAAGTATATAATTCAGTTGTGGTTCTTCGTGGTGGCCTCATATGGCGCTTCAAGCAGTGATAATTTGTATGACTTTCTGTATATTAAACAATTCTTTAATATTGATTCTGTTTGTGGTGTATTAACTGTTATCCTTTCTTGGTGAAGGAAGTGTGCTAAGCACACAGTTTCTGTCTTAAATCAACAAGGCAATTTTAGAGTCACATGAAGCTGTTGAAACCTACCACTCAGTAGTTTGTCTGCCAGATTAATCATCTTTATTGTTCCTTCTGGAGATGTCTCTCTTCCCTTTGTGCAAAATATTTCCAGCAGGCAAGCTTATAGTGGGAAGTTATGACACTCCTAGGGTATGATTATGTGACCGTCACAGTTATTATTGTGCCCTACATGTTAGTAACATAGTTCAGGGTTTCAGAACTATTTTTTTTAAAAATGCAGATTGCAGATTTTTTCTTAAGCATTTTCTATTTCGTAGTCCATTTTCTCTCAAAATTTTCCTATAATTATTTTGTGTTAGTAGTCCCTTCTCAGTGCTGTTAATTTATAATTCTTATACTCAATTTCTGCATATCAGCTCGGTTTTTTAAACTGTTTGCAATATTTAATTATTGTTAAATAATCAGTGAACATACTACAGGAAAGTAATGTGAGACTACCGAGTTAGTTTTGATGTCATTGGAATTCAATTAAATGTCAGTAGTAAAAATAAAATCAAAGAAATATAATATGCAACTACTAAACAAGAATGAGCATTTTATTAAGTTCTTTTTATTTTTATAAAATTTTATGGATTTATTACTTGAAACTATATATATAAGGAAAAACCATACACAGGAAAGCAGGATGTTTTCAAAGCTCGTACTATACATCAGAGGACATTAGCTTGTAGTCTAGATACATAAATGAATATAAGTAAAATGATAGTATTATCTTTGCTGATGTTGCATTCAATGCTGCAAAGTAGCTCAAGAAACCTTCATGTTTCTGAAGATATTATGATGATAAAGATAGCTTTAAGAAAAAATATTAGGATACTCAGATTTCATATTTCTATATTTGAAACGATATGAAGTTTTGTCTCTGTTTTTCAATATATTTCCCTAAATAAGTGTTTTCCTTAATAAGAGTTCTTTGTTACTTAATATTAGCTCTTAATAAAGTGTGTTAATGGGGGTAGGGGGGAAGAATTAACACTAATATTTTTACTCTAATGTATTGATAAAAAGTAAACACCACTTTAAAATCAGCTGCTTGTTTTCTCTTCTGAAAGCTTACTTGGCAATGTGTCACATTCCAGACTTTTTGAAATGTTATAATAGCCTTACCTGGCAGCAGCTATTCTTGGCACAATACATTATTCCTCTTTCAGTACCTAGAGGATGTAACACACATCATTGAAACAATTCATTTTCTGCTGTGCATGCTAATTTTAAATTCATATTGGAGCTTTGAGAATTTTGAGCTTGATAACAAATGTAAACAGAAGAGGGCCATAGTTGGGAACCTCTTTTTACATGACAGTTGATGGAAACATCAGCGATATTTTTGCTAGCCTTTGTGTCTGTTTATGTGAACATTTTAATTGTACACATATCTGTAAGACAATGTAGCTCAAAGTACTAAACAATTTGCATCCAATTTGTATAAAGTGATTTAATTTGTGATTTTCCTTCATTTCAGTTAAAGGAGTTGGTGTCTTGTGATATTGTCTTCAAACTTTATATTACCACACAAACACATGTAAACATGAGCAGTTGCAAACTGTGAGATTAGAAAAGTTTGAAGAAGCAGTAACAGTGTGATTTTACAAGTCACAGGACTCCAAAAGTATATCATACAGATAGATTTACAAAAAGAAGAAAATATTTTACTTTTGATTATAACGCTTCAAAGAACAAGTATTTTCACTGAATTCTTAGTCATACCCTGTCAATACACTCAGACCTCACAGAAATTTATTCTGATTTTTAAAAAGTGTTTTCAGATGTCTTGTTATAATCAATTTGCCTTCTAAAATTCAGTTCATTTTTTCCTCCCAATCAAATGGCATCACTTGCTGTACAGTGCAAAAGGGGAAATTTTGAAACAAAGGCTGTTCCTAATCAAACTGCATACTTACTAGCAGCCAATTTGATTGCATGTGACTAATGCATTAATTTTATCATTATTGTAGATCATCAAGACAAATAACAGAGTGCCATCACTAAGTATAATTTTAAGTGAGAAATTGGGTTATATTTTTCTCTCAACATCACTGGATCTAGTAGAATTCCTGGCATCCATGGGTTTAAATGTCTGCTCTTGCTATATTCTACATTATGTTCAAGCAGAATTCCTGATGAAAACCACTAATTCCGATTTTCGCTGAATATTGATATTTCTATATACAAATATTAAAAAATAAATCTTTAATTCATGTGTTTAAGCAAAACTCAAGTGGGCATAAAAAAGGACACGTCGGTGAATGAGCTGGCCAAATTTGCCCCTATGTAGGCAAGTGTATCACTTCTATCTGCAGATTTGTATGTCACTCCATATTATTACTCACAGCCTAACCATGAAGTTCACAGAAGCTTGGTGTGGTTTGGTGGACAATCTGCTTTGAAGGTCCTAAACTGCTTTGTACTGGTGACCAAAATTAATGTAGAAACCAGTAACAGTTGAAGTGATGAGTGCCAGCCTAAGTGAGCAACTCTATAAATATAGTAACTAAAAGAGTTGTTTATGGTGCTCTTATTTTCCCAGACTGAAGACTTATAGGAGAGAAAGCTATTACAGAAAACCTGTCAAAGGGAGCTAAGGGTCTCTAAAGTTTCCAGCTTTGCCTCTATTTGAATTCCAGTGCAATCAATTGAGATTTTTGCTGAAGTGAAAGCCCTGGCAAGGAAGCTATGACCTCCAGGAACAGTGAGGTTTTATACTGTAAAATTTGAGTGGTATGGTTGAAGTTCAATCTGCTTTCATCAGTACCTAAAGTGGGGGGTACTAATTTCAAATTAATCACTAATTGGAATTATTCACCATGTCAATCAATCCTGTTCAAAATTCAATGTTAATAGATGGACGTTCCTCACTGGGGTAGACTTTAGATAGACATACCAAGGATAAGACTTGAAAAGAGTTTATGTTATATATATAGGAGGGCATGCTCCAGAAAAGAAACATTTTCCAGAATCACACAGTACTGTAATAAATTAACAATATGTTTACTAGCATTTTTGTTAAAAACAATTATGTGTTGCCATTTCAGTTTAGACATGTCTATCCTTAGTGCTCTACATATAAAAATCACTGAGCAAACCTTCATAGTTCTATGAAACTCCACTTCCAGCTCTTGAAAAGATGGTTGTTAAGCATTCAACAGCAATAATGTTTTTTAATATCCTACTAAGCATTTTTCCAATACTGCATTTAATATTTTCTTCCTTCAAAATAAAGAATCATTATTATGAGTGTGGCCTAAAAATGCTTCTATACTTACTGTTAAAGTATTGAATGCATACAGCAGATGTCATCCTAATATGGCATTGTTCTGGAATGACATCTTCCCCAAGTCTCTTGTCTTTAACATGAGATAAATTGATTGATCTAATTTTCTTTTTAACTTCCAATATCAGTAACAGAAAAAAAGGAAGTTCTTTCATACAAAAAAGGTGAGTTGGCAAGGTTTCATCATTTATAAGAATGTTTTGTAGGACAGGAAATTACCTGGTTGGCTAATATTTACCTTTTAATTTTAAGAAATACAGCCATATGTGTCTTTAAATTATCTGTCCATTTTCACACACTCTCAAAATACATCTGCTTGGTTTCAAAATGGATAAAACAGGATAAAGTAAATAAAGAATCAAATATACCCTTTGTTACTAATTTTTGATAGGCTTATCTATCTTATCTGATTGATAGAACAAGCACCTAGCACAGTAAGATGCCACACAGGTTTGTGAGCTGTAGAGTAGGCAAAAAAAAAGGCAATATATGCTTCCAGTGTGTATATATATTTGTATATGTTTTTTGAAGAGAACACTTACCTGGACTGCACATCATTATATCAAACTCAAAATGTTGTATTGCCCCTGCACGAATACTTCAAACTTAATGAATTGTAATTTTGACACAGTTTTTTTTTAATCAAAAATTTTCTGTCTAGCTCACTTGAAATAAGAATGCAATTTCTACAGAAGTGTTCAGAAAACTGGAACTGTCTTAGGAGGGTAAGTTAACACCTCATCTGCCTCAAGGAAGCAACAAAGAGATAATTTTGGCTACACAGACTCTGAGTTTTGTTTAAAATAATGAGACAAACTGTAAATAATTTCAATATCAGTGCTTCTGAAAATGATTGAATACTACTTCAATTGAAAGATGCATTACCACTGAGAAGTCTGTTTTAAAGTTGCAACATGTTGTGATCACTGATTATTACAAACGATCCTGACTCCTGAACCACTTGCTGCAGTGTATTGCAGTGTCATAACTGTGCTATTTAGGGTAGAGACAGTAAAAGTCAAGCAAGTCAGCCTAAGCACATTGTGTCTGAGAATTCCTTCCATCTGCAGAAAAACAAAACAAAACAAAGGGTCATGTCACTTACACAAGTCCAGCAATTTATTCCTCCTTGGAGAATTCCTTATCATTTTTTTTCAGATGGATTAAAAGACAAATTTCCTCAGTGCAAGGTCCAAGTGTAAGACTATGACCACACAGTCTAGGGCAGATATGTTTTGAAAGTTTATTTTACAGAACTTGAAATTAATGCCCACTTTGGCATATGTCTCTCAGAAAGCAAGCATAAACCTCAGCAAAGTACAGTCTTACAATACAGTCAGCTTTGGTTTTACAGTTGTTTTCACTTGACTTAGTTCAAAGGAGAGCACATGCATGAAAAGCTTTCTCCTACATTACCAGAGATTGGTCAGAGCTCTGCCATTCATTGTGGCATAACTTAAGCTGTTTCGGACAAAATTATTTTTATATCACAGACTACATACACCTATTAACATCAAATATTAGGCATGAAGTTGAAATAGCTCTGGAAATGTTAAGAAAGATGAAGAGATTTGAAAATGCAAGTGCTGTATGAAAGAAGGTGTAAGTCAATTGATTGCTAATAAAATGTTGAAGAATACCATCCTGGTTAAACACCAGCTCTTCATTGTAACAGAGCATTTGCAGCAGTGAAGCAATTGGTAAACATCCTCTTTGTAAATGATGTGGCTTGGGAGGAAAAAGTTTCTGAAGAAAAATAAAGTTTTCCCCATGTATAAGTCCCTTCTTGAGGTACATGAAGCTGTTCTCACTGTTAAAGTCAATCTGTTTTTTTCAAGTAATTTTATTATTATATAAACTGTAATGAAATGAATATTAATGGCTTGAGCCTGATAAGTTATTCAGTGTAGAAAAAAACATCTAATTTTTGGTTTCATAAGTATTGTAAGTCTTGAAAACCACTGTTCTTCATACATCCATCAGTGATGCTGAGGTTAAAAAGGTCTCTCTCTATCAGTATAATTTGGGCCTATGTGAGAAAAACATAATAAAACTGGAAGTGTTATCTCTTTGATTACTGATTTTGCAGTAGTGCCCATGTTGTATAATGTGTTCTGCCCACAGATAAGGCATTGTATGCTGGTACTTGTCTCAGTGAGGTGAGTGGAATTTGCAATTCAGTGAGAGTTTTTAGAGTTCAAAGTAAAGGACAAAGGCATGTGTAAAGAGACATGTGGAAGAAAATATCACTGAGTGCCACATTATTCCTTCTAGGCCCTATTCCATAATCAATTTGAATAAGTTAATTGATGTAGATACAGTTCAGCCTGGCAGAGATGATAATCTTAATTAGGAAAAATGGTCACACTGCAGGGATGTAGACTGCAACTGGAGGTGCACTTGAAATAAAGATCTGATGTTATCAGTTGCGGAAATTGTTTCTAGCTCCTGCATATAAGGCTCATTTATCAAAGCCCCAAATGTTCTGACAGTTTGCATTGTACAAGTCACCTCTAAGGCAATACTCTGATGCCTTATTGAGGAAATACTCTTATCCCTGCCTGTATGATTTCCTATATAGAAAACCCTAGAACCCAACCTGCATACCCAGCCTCAGGCTTGAGTCTGTAAGATGTCTTTATCAAGTGTGGCTAACTTAGAGGCATATCCCTTATATGTAAGCACCATCAGGTAGTTTTGTATGACAGCCTATGACTGTTGTTTGCAGATATTAAATTTCTTTCTGAGCTTCATTAGTACTGACTTCTCCATTTTCACTAGGTAGCAGTGGAAATAATTCCTTGATGACGTTGTTCTGATAGACTCACCTTTGTCAAAAGAACAGTTCCTGCCTACTCGCCACATTTTTAAATACATCCGTGCAACCAAAATATTAAAAAGTTTTAGTGATTGTGTGCTCAAAAAATTATCAATAGATGTCACTTGTGTGATATAACACCAGTTAAAAATTTTTAAAAGAGCTGACAGTTTTAAGCACCTGCAATAAAGCCAGAGGACGGAAATTACATTACTTGGCCTTTATGTAATTCTGTATTCTGCTTTAGAGGTTTGCATATATCACTACTATCACTGTGGTGGTGAAGTATGAGCACTTCATCATTTCACATGGATTCATAGTCACATTGCTAAAATTCTGCTTTTACCCCATTCCACCAAATGAAAAAATTAAAAAATCGACTCAAAATGTGGTCCTATCTAGATCTGTGAGGGAGGCAGAACATTTCCACCAGAAAGTAATCACACTAGATGCAGTGAAATCAAGGAACAAGTACAAAAGAAGAGCAAGAAACCTTATGGTTTGCTGTACTCCTAGCAGTAAGCTCTGAGAGCATGGTAATACTCATAATAGCATTGATATAGCCTAAGTAAGGAGTAAAACCCAGCTATTTCTAGCAGAATTATTTGAAATTAATTGGGAAAAAAGAGCAAACAACCCCTTCAAGGAAAAAAAACAAACAAACAAAAACCAAAAACCCACAAGTGAAATCACGTTAATTTTGCTTCCAACTGGTATTTCTAAAATGCATTAAGAATTTTTGTGCTATAACACAACCATCAAATTTTAAATGCTTGATAGAATAATAATTTCTTGGGAGAGACGTGTGATAGATATTGGAGTGCAAATGTGAAAAGAAAAAACTTGTCTTTTTTTAGAAGAATGAAGTCAGTTTTCACCTCCACTTTGCATTCAGTGATGTTATATATAATTTAGCACATGCATATGTATATATATATATTTATTTGAAAGCTAAAATTCGGCCTGCTTTCCATCAATCAGAACCACTAGCCAACAAAATTCTTTCATTTCCCTCATCTTCTCCTTGATCACAACATTTTTAAATTTATGCTTTGAAAACCTATTTTTCTATTCAAAGGAAACCTGAGTAATTAACATGTTCTGGAAAACATGGATTTAAACTCTTAAACTGGTAAGGCAGTCTACTTGTCCCTTTTTTTATATAAAAGATGGCTTTCAACTTTACTACCCCATTACATTCTCTAATTAAGTCTCTTCATGCATGAGCTTGCTAACCCTCAGGCTCTATGGTCAGGAGCATGTTTCAAGGCAACAATAAATCTGGTAAATCTGGTAGCCTGCTTAAGTTCTCTGCTGCATTCCCAAATGCACACTTGCTGATAACTAGTTTTTTTCAGTTTAATTTTGCACATCTCTAGATTAGCACCCTTCATGACTTCCTCTGGGAGGTTTTTCCTCGACTCTTATAGTCAGTCATTTTTCATGGTACCTGATCTAAATTTTCCTTGTCATTTTCATTTACCTCCTTCATATTTTATAGCTTCTTCTCTCATTGACTACTTGATAATATGAAAGAAATTGAGCAGATGCTCTCACTAAACAAAAGGGAATGAGGGTTCAATGATGAAAGAAAATAAGAAATTATCTCTTTTCTTCTTCTCTTGCATGAATAATTCCCACTCAAAGAACGGAGCAAACTCCCATTAAGTCATATATGTGAACTGATTACAACTTGGTCTCAGGCAAATAGAAGAAAGTCCTTCAGAGGTACACACGTGAGTTTGAGAAAATAAGAATACAAACTTAATCCAAAAAGTACAAAGCCTGTCCTCTTAGAATATTTTTTATTTTAATTCTCTGAGATTTGCTTATGACTGGAAGGGCCTAAGTATCTCCATAAACACACATAGCCTTATGTCTCTCCCATGTGTAAAGGATCTGCTTGGATAGTATTAGTCACTTCTTTCAGAATTAACATAGGGGAACATCTTTTCTGGTTCACAATTATACACAATATTGCATTGACTCAATCAAATTATGTGTTTTACAAGGCAATTCAGTTAAACTAGTGAAAACTTATCTGGAAGAGGGCACACCAAATTTTCAGTAATTCTTTCCTGATTCAGAGCAGGATTTAAAAGCATCCACATAAGAGAAAATATTAAAAATATATTTGGCAATAATTTGATGTAAACCAAACTAAAAATCATGTTTCTGCTTTTTCCATCCAAGGTCGACAAGTCATCTCAAGGCACAAGAGGTTTCAGACCTAGAGTGTAAGATTCAGCAATAACCTGATTTGGGAACAAAATGTGCTACTTGTTTGTGAGCCACTTTTCAGTCTTAAGATCTAGTTTGAAAGGTACCTAGGCAATTACAGGCTGAAATAGGCTCTTCATTTTTGGAAACACCCATTAAACTCATGTTTAATGCTTCTGAGATCACACTAGGCATCTATCTACATCGTTGTACACCTAAATAATCTTCACAAATCCAGCCTTTAGGCTGGGATTTCATTACTCTTTCTGGTTTTGAAGCAAAAACTAAATTAGAGTCCCACTTCCTCAGGCACCTTGTCCTCTCTCTTCTCATCTGAAGTTTCCAGCCTTTTCCAGTCTTATAGCAAAGCTAATAAAGCTTGGAGGCATCATCTCCAAAATTAAATTTAAAAATTGCTAGAAAATGTTCCAAGTACAGTAAATAAGATGAGCAGTATTTTGACACAGGCTTTTTCAATGCACAGTTTGCCCTCAGTTTTATCATCACAGGTGAGGTAGCAAGCTGCAGCACACGTGGCAGGATTTCTTGAAGCCAGATTGCTAATTCAATGCTTATTCCTAAATTTTCTGTTTGTAAAAGATCCATCCAATAGAAGTTCCATAGCTAGTCATTAACAGATTCCCAATAATGTGATTTCTTTATTTATTTTGTAAAAAAAATATGTATGACATAGATACATTCTGTCTATAGTATTTTTTAAATGTTTCCTCATTTGTGCATTTTATAGATGCATTTATATATGTCTGGTTTTTGTGGTTTTTTTAATTCAAAAGGGGCCTGATCCAAGCCAATCAATGTGAAGGAAATTAATCTCATGAGCTTTGGAATATCACCTTAGAAATTATATAGCAGAATTTTCTTGAGCTATAATTAGTCAGTTGTCCTTTCTAGTGAGCTGTTTCAAAGTCTTTTACAGTTGATTTTTTACAGCCCTTGTCAAAGATTGTTAACCTATGATATGATCTCTTCTAAATACAGGATAGTACATAACCCTCAGAGGCATTTACTCATTGCATGCCTCTAGGGGTTAGACACTTAATGATATCCTATCAACATCAGTGAAAATAAATGCAGAATGTGCCTCATAAAGCACTGAATCACAAAATCATACATTTTTTGAGGTTGGAAGGGAACTCTTGAGACTATGCAGTGCATTCCCACTGATCAAGCAAGGTCAATTGAAGATTTTGCTGAACTTCAAAAGATCCTATCTGCTCAGTTCTCCAGCCTGTTTATGTCCCTCTGAATGGTAACACACCAATCTAGTATATTATAGCCATTTCTCTAGGCTTTTTATAAAACCTTCTCAGGATGAGCCTTCCCCATCACCCATGCCATTAATGAAGGTGTTAAATAGTATTGGTGCCAGTATTTGATGCCTGGAGTACACTGTTAATGATTGACCTCCAGCTGGTCCCCCTCTAACCCTTCTCCAGGCTAAACAGCTCCAGCTCTCTCAGTCTGCCATCCTATGGAATGCTCCAGCCCCTAACCTGCTCTGTGACCCTTCCCTTGGCCCTCTCCAGTAGCTCCATTTCTCCCTGCTACTGAGGAGCCCAGCACTGGACACAGATGAGCACTGGGGGAGGATCACCTCCCTCCACTTGCTGGCAATGCTCCTCACTACAGCCAAGAATTCCTTGACCTGCTTTGTCATGAGGGCACATTTTTGGCTCCTACTTAATTTGTTTTGCACCAGATTCTCCAGGTGTTTTTCTACAAAACTGCTTTCTTGCCAGTTGTCCCCAAAAAGCATTGTTACATGAGGTTATTTCTCCCAAGTTGCAGAACTTCACATTTTTCTCTGTTGATTAAAGGGAGCAGGCCAAAATCTGGGCTTCTGATGACCAGGGAGGTGATTCTGCTTTTTGCCCTAGTCCAGCCTCTTAGGATCCTGATTTTCACTATTACAGCAGTCAAAGGATGTCTCTGAATTCCACCCCTCTGACCACTCCTTCCCTGTTTGTAAGTATCAGGTGCAGCACTCCTTATTAATTCCTGGATCACCTGTGTCAGAAAACTGTTGTCAGTGCAGTTCAGAAATCTCCTAGTTTGCTTTTCCTTGCTATGCTGTTGTTCTAGCAGAAGTCAGAGTGACATGTCAGGCATAAGAACCAACTGGGAATATGAGACTTCTTCAAGCAGTTTGACAAAGATCTCAAACACTCCTTTGCTATTAGAATGGTCTGTGTTGATCTGCACACCAGTTCCCAACACAGCAGCTCATCACTCATCACAAGGCAGAGCTCCACGCATTCCAGCTTGTTTCTCACACACAGGACAACTCCCTCTGGCATTCCCAGCCTGTGGTTCTTAAGGAGCCTGCATTTGTGTTTTGCAGCACTCTGTTGTGTCATCTGTCCCACCACGTCTCCACTGCTTTAACGAGGTCATAATCCTGTAACTGTACACAGACTCCTTGTTCTTTCTGTTTGTTTTCCAGACAGGGTGCATTAGTGTACAGGCATTTCAGGGGCACTCATGTGTGCTGACTCCCCATGAAGAGAATAAGAAATTCCCTCACAAGACTGTGGCATAAGCACTTCTTTATTTACATCCTTCTGCTTCTGGCAATCCCACTTCAGCCTCGTATTTAGATTGCTGTTTTTGATTGTTTCTCTTCTGTTCACAGCACCTCAGATCCTTTGCCTGCCTACCCTCTCCTCCACTTGGTATCATGAAGGAAAGGATTAGCAAATATTGTCATGCTCTTTTCCAGATAAATGTTTAACTAGTTAAACTCCTGTGAACATCAGCAGAAAGTACAATTTCTGATAAGGAGGTTTGCTTTTTTTATCTAAAATTTTGGCACACTTAAAACATTACTTCATTGCTCTTTATTGGCAGAAAGATTCAGGGGCTGGAGCTGTTAAGTCTTGCAAAAGCTGTTAGTCTTGTTCTCAAATTAATCTTTTAGGAAAAGCATGGTTTTACTCAAAATGTATTGAAGTATTTGACTCACCAACACATTTTCAGTCTGTTTTCAGATTTAGGTTCACACATTTTTGAGCAAATCTGATTGGTGTTGTTTACAATTAATAAATTACAAACTTTCATTCTGTATTATTGCTTGAGTTATAGCCCTCCCAAATGCCACTGTGGTCTTTGTGGTCTGTCATATTGAGATAAAACTTTTAATGGTATAATTTTCCTCCCTAGTGCTATTTCACCTCTTAGTGTTGTAATTCATTATTACTGCAATAGTATTATCTTTTATGTCTACATTTTCAAATATCTAAATTTGATGCGCTGAAGCCATTTAATTGTAATCAGTAAGATAGGATTAAAAATTGAAATTCAATAGAAAAAAACAGAATTTGAAATGTAAAACAAAGATCCTTTTAAAATTACATTTAATATTGGATTTGCTTGTTTCTTATTGTTTTTTATCAGCAAAATTTTAAAAGGTTGACTTTGTCAATGTATGACAAAAACTCAGATTTACCAGGAAATTAGAGTATTCTTGATAATAAATTAGCATCTTCTTTAGACTAAATGTTCATTATCTTAGCAGGGATTAATGTAGACATGTTTAGCATTTTTGCACACAGAAAAGATGTGTTTATCAGAGCGTACGTTGGACTTCATAGTTGTAAAATATTATCTGAATATTTATTTTGGTTGGTGATGCAGAGGAAGAAGCAGTGCTCTGATACTTTACATTTTCTTCTACACAACAGTATAGCTGTCTTGGTAACTTTGACAGCCTCAAGTTAAGCACATATTTTCTTTCTACAGTACAAATTTAACTATTTTAGAAAGAAATCTGCACAAGCCAGCACAAAGATCATGGGCATGTTTAGGCTAGCTGGAAAGAGAACCCAAATCAAGGAGCATTTTTCAGTCTCATAGAAGACACATTTTCTGTAGCCTCACTTAAGGTCTGAATGGATATGTGTGTCACAATTTCAACAACTTCCAGAAGCTATTCACTTGTCAAAATCTTGTCTCATGGAGCTCTCAAGCAATCTATCACCTACTTTCTGATGCTCTCAGTTTCTGATGTAGTGACATAGGCATTAAAACACCTGCTTCAGTGCCTGCTGGAATTTGAAAGTTCATCCACATCCTAAGCAAACGTCACTAACTAGCACAGTAAGTGAGCATTCTAGGATAGGAACTGCCCTGCTGTACCTAGAAGTTATTATGTAAGGTGTTTAATGACACTAATGTTCAGTTCTTATTTCTCTCCCTAGTGGTTGCTTTACTTACTGTATTTTTTTTCCTTTGACCCAGCAAGCATTTAATTATACTGTGCAAAATAGAGCAACTTCAAAAGAAATTTAAAATACTTTTCCCTGGTACCTCTTGCTATCATATGATGGCTAACAGTCACGTAAAAAAAATAAAAATTAAAAAGCAGAGTATGACACAAAACCTAGATTTTTGCAAACTGTCTGGGTCCATTAACTGTTGAATTAATTAATAAAATAAAGAATAAATTTAATCTCATTTTTGTTCTCTTTCTAGGCAGAAATGGATGTGTGTTCACAATGCAATTTTCAAGTGAGTTCCATATGTAAGATAATGGAATATGCAACTCAGATCATAGGGGCCACATATCAGAGGGAAAGCAGGCTTTGGGCACATGAGAAACTCATGGCCAAAATCTAGATGCCTAGAGAACCTAAAAATTAAAATAAACAAAACGCAAACATCTTCAGAAATTACCAATATTTTGGTTTCAGAAAGAAGTAAATAAGCATTTTCAGAATTTAAACAGGTTCAGTGCTAATTATCTGTAAAGTGCCTGCTTGAGTGGTTAGGAATTTGCATAGGTTTGAGCCAACTACTGAAACACAAAGTAGATGTAATGTTTAAAGTAAAGACATGAAAAAGTGTAGTCCACACTCACTTTTCTGCAAGTAGAAGTGCTAATTCTGATCTACAGCTCCCCAGCACTATGATTTAATTTGTCACTTTGTTGTAAAATTGTACTCTACACTGAGATTAGATGGTATAAATGTAGTAAGATTGAGTTGCCACTGTAAAAATTGTACAGGCTTGGTAGATGGGAATCATCTCAGGGTGGAGAGTGGGAGCTGAGCTACTCAGGGTAGCACAAAAAGAAAATTGTTATGGTGATGCATTATCTGTGGGTAGAAAAAATATGACAACAGAGACAATTTGCTCAGCATGCACATGAACAGCTTAAGGAAGAACAGCAGAAATAAAGCAACTTTTTTTGAAAAAATATAAAATCAGTTTGGGGTGTTTGTGGTTTCATAGTATTGTTTGTTTGTTCCTCAGTGGACTAATAATTTCTTTGGACTTTGTATTTTGTTTTAGAAAAATACAGTTATACCATTTTTAGGTAAAACCACAGAGTTTAGGTTATCTTTCTTTTCTGAGCCTTAGCTAAAATGATAAACTAAACAAGGAAAACTTTGAAAGAACACACTTAGATACAATGATTACTTACCATTATTAGCTGTACTTTTTTTAATTTTCTCAAACCTTTAGTATTTAAGCATTATAAATCAAGCCTAAGCATGAGAAGATGTGGTTTTAAAACCCAATTTGTGGACTGGTTTTCTGGTTTTGATTACTTTGATGTGCTCCTCCCCCACAAATGTAACAAGTAGAGATGAAAGTTGGATAATGTGATTCTGGAAAATATTTACTTCTGGGAGCAGACAATAAAATGGAGATATATTAATAAATTGAATGAATAATTAGATTAAGCAGAAAAAATACTTTTGCATGCACTTTTTTGTGATGACACATGAGACAGATTTTCACTGGAGTGAAACTAGTAGCTTTCTTGAAACCTAAAAATGTTAAAGGTCAACCACACAAACCAGAGCTTCAAGATAACCACCTCCCTTTGAAAATATGTCTTCATACATAATATGTACTCCTTCTTGTGAGGATAGCAAGAAGTTGGAAAGAGGTATGGGAGTTGAGAGGAATTGGTCTCCAGAAGGAATGAAGAACCAGGAATTTTACTCAGATTTATGAAAGCAAAAGAAAGTGAAAATTTTCAAACTCATGCTTCTTTTTATTATTATTTTTTAAATTTTCTTTTTAAATTTTATCTGAGATGAAGGAAAGATTTTTATCTGACATTAATACTTTTAGTCTTATGGTTATTTTTGGGGGAGTAACAAGACTGAGTTTGCAAGAGTCTATATTTTTCTTTGTCTTAGAAATTATATCATAGAAAGATCTCAGATATGTTTCGTAGTTTAGAATGCATCAAAATATGACTCAGGGATATATATGCCACCACTGTCCTGTAAAAACATTTTAAAGAGGAACAAGCATGTTTTAGTGCCACAATAAAAAGGGATGTTAATAACCATTCTCACAGAAAAGTTATTTATCTAAATCACCACCATTCTTTAAAACTTTCAAAATACAATAAAATCTGAATATTTTTCTCATTATAAACTGGAATTCAAAGCTGAGACCAGCTACCACTCCACTAATGACCCTTTTCCTTGATATATGGCTAAAGGCAGTGAGCATTAAAATGTCCAGCATCTCAAGGTTGACACATCAGATGTCTTCTTGTTGTGTTGAGACAATTTGTGTAAAAGTGTTCTTTAGAATAAGACAGATCTACTGTGCATAGTTTGAGACTTAATATTGTCTTATGATGAGGAGATTTTGCTTGTTGTTGTAGAATATTTTTTTTAATATTTATTTTGTCACGTGCACTCCTATCATAAGAAAATGTCTGTTGTGCACAGTACAGTACAAACATCAAATTGAAAACTGATACAAATAGTTACAGCTAGCAAATGTAATGACTCTGTGGGAATAAAACTGTTATGTTCAATGCAAAATAATCTATATAAAAAAATAGAGAGCAAAGAGGAGAGTTGGAAGCTTGTAAGAAGCACACCCTTGGGAAAAGAGTATGAGAGATAATATAGGCTTATGATTTTCATTAAAAGATAAATCTGATGCAGGTCTAGGAACAATAAAACGTCATCAGAACTGTAAAGGAGACTGATAAATCCTTGCTCTAATCTGCTTCCTGAAAACATGCAAGAAATTAATGACTACAGAAATGGAGTAATGGAAATAGGATTAAATGTAACAGTACAGTATCCTCAATGGTGCACATTTAAGAGTTAAATCAAGAATTTGTCATTAACTGGAACATCATCAGCCAGAAGTGAATGAAAAAGAAGTTAGCTTTATAAGTGGATCAGAAGATGTCACAAAGAGAAACCAGCTGAGAGAAAGGTAAGTGTCATTCTAGAATATGCAAGAAGATATGCTTCCAGTACAAAACCTGAAATATTAGTATCACTCTGCACATCACTTCTCTGAAATACAGTAAACTACTCTGATCACTCCTATTAAAAGGAACAAAACTTCAATCTGCGTGGGTAAAGGTGAGTGCTACTGGGATAACCAAAGGAATAGAAAGTCTTAAGAGAAGGATGCTATTTGTAAATACAAAAGTGGGTTAAACAGCAAAGGGAAAGAGATAAAGAATCTTAAAATAAAAAAAATAAAATATTTTGAACTGCTCATGAATACACTGAGTCCTACCACTGAAATGCTTTCACTTGTTAGTGTGGTATTTGAATGTCTTTTCATTGCAGCCAGCAGAGATAAAACCCAGCTGTGAAATGGTTGCTATTTCAGTCAAGACCTATAAAAGTGGTTGGGGAGACTCAGTCCTATCCAAAGTTGTCAATTTCTTTAGCCTTAAGACAAAATAGGATTCTAATTCAGTTTTGAAGAGATTTCTGTCTCATGTCCTCTTAGCAAAAACAAAGATCCTGATCAGCACCCATGCTTCATTGCTTTGACCACCTCTTTTCAGAAAATCCTTCTCTTTCTTTGGGGCAGAATATTTACACACTCCTCACTAAGCTTCTTTTGAAATTACTTCCACCATCTTATTTCAATAGCTTAATGTGCTGAGATAATAACCTTGGGTCAGCCTGGTCTTCTGCAGTGTGAAGTACATTTATGATGCTGGGGAAAGTTATTGATCAAAGGATTGAAGCAAATTAAAAAAAAAGGTATGATGGAACAGTGGAAATTTTGCAGGTTCCTATGGACCTGAGAGACCTCAGTATTCAAATCCAAAAATAAACATCCAAATTTATGCTAACATGAGTGTAACAGGCTAGCAGAAATGCAGTATTTATAGCAAGTATCCAGTAGTAGAATTTCTGTAGTGAGCATCCAGTAGTAGAAAAATTTCTAAACCAAAAATATCACCGATAAAAAAGGTCTACAAATCCACAAGATCATCTCTTATGTAAAAATAACTCTTGACCATGCAGGTACTAAAAAGCCAATCAGAGTAATGTATTTCTATTAATTTCACTTTTGAATTATGCATTTCTGACTTTTTAGCATCTCATTTAAGAAGCACATTTATAATTGATAGGAAAAGTTTGATTATTTTCCTGTGCTATCATATACTTTAAAATAATTGAGCCTAGAGGTGCAGAAGGCAGCTGTATTCTTCCTAATTGGGTTCATCTGAACTTTTTACAATCTACTCTGAGAAAATTTAATTGATAATTAACAGCACTTCAGTTCTTCCACTCGTGAGGCTTTAAAAATACATGAAAAGCTAACAACTCATTGACTGAATGAAAAACAGTGTACACAATTAAATGTAAAGAAAATCTTGATTGCCTAAATCAAAGCTTACTGTGTTAGGCAGATGAATGAAATATGTTACATAAAGACTTCTTTTAATGTCCAAATTGGTTTTTAAATAGCAAATATATTAACTATCAAAATATTCAATGCCCCACCATGTTTCCCTCCCAGAGACCAAAGAGGAGCTGGCCATTCATTACAGGAGGTCAGAGGGATTTTTCTGTGAATCATAGCTTTCAACTGCTGACTTCTGGCACTAGGAAGTAATAAATGTTGTAACATTTAACATACAAAGTCCAGGCAGAGATTCTTCAAGAAATGTGCCCCTTTTTGCCAGATTCACTGAATTGGAGATATCCCAATATACTTTGCATCAAAGAAGTTAGTGGATTTATTCCAATGTTGATAATAATGCATGAATCTCTTGCCTATCTCTTGAAGATAACAAGTCTCTGTTTAGCCCCAAGAGGCAAGTTTAACATTTAATCCCTATTTCCCATCTAGATGGTTTAAGGTACAAAAAAACTGCAACAGGCTTGCTGCAATCAGTATCTGAACTGGAACTAGCAATAAAATTATGTTTATTTTTAGGTTAAATTTTAGCTGCAAGACCATGTGTTTTGTTTATGCATTAAAAGGAAAGAAGCATGTAATGACATTGAATATGTAAGGGAAATGCAGTATATATAGGTGTGTGTATATATATATATATATATATAACACACAATTTGAAATTCAAATAAATACATGTGCTCCCGAGGTTCATCTACAGGGAAGATGATGATAATTTTATATAACCATGCCCCACTCTTATGAGGCTTTTTCAAGACATTTACTTTTCTCTCACCATAATAAATAAACTCTAAAGTTGGAAGTATATTGGGAAGAGACAGTAGCTGAATGAAAAATCCCAGCCAACCATAGATAGGATAAAATAATTAACACAGGTGCATGCTTCACAGATGTTAATTTTTACTACAGTAGGAAAAAGGTCAACACAAGAATTCCCAAAACTCGTCTTTCAATACCATCAGAGAATCATACAAGCAAAGAAGCCATAAATCCTGTGGTGAAGAGACAGGAAACTTTCAATATTTCTGTTAAAAGTGATAAAAAAATCCTGAATGGAAAGTAAACTTGCTCATTCCAGTGGGGCTGCCAATTCATCACTGACTCTTAGGGCAGCTCTAGATTTTTAGAAATTGAGGTGGAGCATTTGGGAGAGCCACAAGGTTAGCAGGATTATCAGCCTCTCAATAAATATACATTTGTGTGTATCTTTACATATCCCTGTTGCAAATCCTGTTGCAAGCTGTCCAGAACAAGTCAAATTGCATGAACAAGCAATACCACTGTCATGAACTGCTTAAACACGTCATGAACAGGCAAACAAACCAGAAAATGTCTTCTCCTTTCTTCCTTTCTTAGTATAATTTCACTGTATATCTTTTTAAACTTGGAAAAATGCAAATCAATTGTAAGTGCAAATAATTTTTTAAAAATGGATGATGGACCAGTGAATTAATCAGGAAAAAATGACATATATAATGCTTAAGAATTCTAATTATCTTTTCTTTTTCTCTGGAAGCCAGTTACAGAAAAATATAATAGTTGCTAATAGAGAAAAAAAAACAATAAAACGTCACCTGAGTTACACAAGGACACTGAGGCCACTCCTGCACATAAATCTCACAAGCAGCATCCTGTGACTCGTAGGGATATCTGGCATAAAGATCCAGTGTGGGCAACCTCTTCAGTGTGAGACCCTGGTCCCAAGTCTCAAGTCAATATGGAAATGTTTGGCCTGAATAATCAGGGGTTGTGACAGCAAATGTCTCCTGTGTTCCAAAAGAGCAAAACAATATGCTGAGGATGATAAAGGGATGCAAGAGGCAGAGAACAGACTCTGGATTCCTTCACCAGAGCTAGTGAGCTGTGGGTCAGATCTTTACCACAGGTGAAGGTTGGATATAACTTTAAATGAGGGCTTAGGAACACTGATAGTCCTGAAAAAAACCCCAGTGGACTATTGAGGAACAATGACAGGAGATATAAGTATCCTTATGAACTATTTGCAGAGCAATTTCAGTGTCTGGCTATTGTTAGTAATTATTTTTACTGGGATTTGCAAAAACAATAAAAATAGATATAAGGGATTAGGTAATTAGGATTAATTCAGTAATGCCTTTGGTTCTTATTTTCAAGTTTCATGCTTCTGTGAGACTGTAGAAACAAAGAAAATATGCTTCTACTATTACTCATTCAAACGCTCCTTAGAACAGGAACACTTTTGAGTTTCTTTTTTCTGTGTTCTTTTCTCTTACTTCAGGGAGATTATTTGGGTGAGATTAATTAGATTTCTTTTGCTGTTTATTTACCTTACCAATGTTCCCTGCCAGAGGAAGGAGAGCTACTTCAGATACCTAGAGGAAAATCTGAGGTTTTTAGAAGACTCAAGCCAAATTACTTATTCATCTTAACCAAATTTCAGTGATATGTAGTGAAGAGATTTTTTTGTCTCAAAATCTCTTACAGAAGTATGTGTATATGCATGTGTCTCTCTGTTATGGATATATACAAGAATAAAAACTTAGACAAATTTAAAATAGGGATTAAGGGCAAAAGCAGTCTCTGCATCTCTCAACAACCCAATTAGATTGCAACTCTTTAGCAGAATAACACAATGTTTGAAATGAACAGCTCTTTCTAAAGAAGTGCAAATATCATTCTCTCTGATTATGGACACTGTAGCTGAGTAGGGATAAGAGATGTTGTAAATCCATTAGTGAAGCGCTGCTTGCCTTCATTTCAGTTTAATATTTCTTAAAGCTATAAAATTGTATTATGTTAATGTAATGTACAGTCCAAGTGATAAAGGCAGCTAATGTGATTACTACTCACTGTGCTATAAACCTTTCAGCAAAGCTGCAGATAAATTGGTGTTCAACTGTTTCTCATGATGACAGTGTTATACAGAGCAGATCACATGCTGAAAGCATCATCTGGAGGTTTTTACATGCTAGAATGCTTATGCAGACACTAGAATTGACCTTCAAAGCAGTACCTCACTCATTTGGTGGTATGCAAGGCCTAGTGGACCAGAGTCCTTATTTAAACTATGTATGCAAAGGACAAACCTAGTGTGATGTGATTATTCACTTTCAGAAAAATTATCATGACAGATGATAGAAATTTCAAGTTTGCTGATATTAGTGCTCTCCTCTTCATCTTGCTTTCAGAATAAGAAGCAGTTTACTGAAAATGATGAAGAATCTTCCTCAATTTTATTGTGATCGTGTAACAGCCATTTCTTTCAGTTATTCACCTTACCCATTTTGAAGTGACAATGTTACTTCACTGTGCAAGTTTATATTGCAATTCTTTTGGGCAATTCACAATAAAATTCAGGTTGCCAGTCAGAAGTATTAAGGTGAGAATAGTTAGAACAAAATTCTGAGTCTGTGGTCAAGGCATTAACTATTTCACTGAAGTTTGAAATTCAAAGACTTTTCTGGTAGGACAGATTTGTGCATTTCCTTCCAGGAAATTGGAACTAGATAAGAAGAGACAGAAAAATTACATTCTGAAGACAAATAGCCAAACAGTCCTACATCTGACATCTTTCCCTGTCATACATCTGTTGCAATATTTAGTGCAGTCACTGAGCACATGTGTCTACCAATGGCTATTACTCCTTCTTTCAAGCACTTTTGAAAGAAGAAACAACTATTTGTATTAAAAAATATGGCAATGCATAAGCACTGGCTTCCCTTTTGCTTCCTTCTAAATGTCTGTACTTTGATGTTTAGAGGTAGCTGGTTCTACGAGACCATCAGCAGAACAGGACTAGGTGAATGACTGCACAGGTTTATAGCCAGCCACACACTTTTGTTCTCCCAAATGGAACCATGCTGGGAGACATTCAACCAGTTTTCCTGAAGCCAGTAAGCTTAATAGTCAAAAGCAGTACCTGAGGAAGAGTAAAGTGGTTGAAACATGATGATAAAGCAGAGGAGGAATCAGGTTTGTTTCAGCCCAGGGATGGGGAAGGTGCCAGGTGGCACATAACAACCTGGCCATACCTGCAAGGTGCTTTTCACAAAACCTGCATCAGTCTCTTCACATTGGTTTAGGCAGGAGTATGAGTGGATTTAAAGGAGCTATTTATTCATCAGGACTGTCAAGCAGTGTAGCAGATTGCCCACAGCAGTTGTGAAGTTCTGGTCTTGAATGTTTTCAAGACACGATGTTTAAAATGCTGAGAAACTTTGAGCTTGTGGCTGTTTTAAATTCTGACAGCATCTACTTAAGGTCCCTCCCAGGCTGTCTTATTCTGTATTATTGTGAGTCTGTTTTTCAGGTCACAATATTATCTAGTACTGCAATGTCAGAAAATAGCAGGGAGGTGGCAGTGATAAAAAATTAGAGGGAAATTAATAGAGAGCTCTGAGAAATTTATTATAAAACCAATTCTCAAGACATTTAAATTGTTAGAAACTGACATTTTGTTATCCTCTGATATGCAAAGGTACCTTGGCTAAGAATTTAGGAAACATCAGTAACTTAAATTGATTACTGGAAAGAAAACCTGTGGAGACAATTTATTAAATAATCCTGAAAAGTTTCTGTATTTACTTATGGGAGAAGAACATATTATTCACATCTGTCCCCATCCTCAAGTCTTGCCCACTGTATCCCTTAATTTGCACCAAAGTGCATGTGTCCAAACAAACTCATGCAAACATTACTCCTTTCTGGCCTCTGACACAAGAGAGTGGCTGAAAACTATGAGAAAACATACCAATTTAAAACATTATGAACTCAAAAGAGCATGCATAATAAGTATCATTTTCAAAGAGAAATGAGAGCAAAATTCCCCAGTCTAGTTACAGATGTAGACACCTCTCAATATTTCCCAAACCCTTGCATCTAGGGGCTTAACCATGGATTCATATCTAATGTCATACAACCTAGCAGTATATTAAAGCTTAAAGAGTAAAATTTTCTGCTATCTTTCTAATGATTATTAATTCCTTTTGTATTCATTTGAATAACATTAAACAGAACTAATTCATTTAGCATGAATGTGGATAGGCATTTAATTTCTGCTGCATTTTCAGGAGAAACTATTTAAATGAAAGTACAAAAATGAATAGCAGAGACAAAGGAATGGAAAGTTTCCACATCAGACATAAATTGCACTATAAATAACATAAATCCATGAGTATTTATTTGTTCACCTCTAATAAGTGTAATATTAACTTTATGTACATATGATATAGGAAATAAATAGACCTGACCCATGGAGAAGGTACAGCATGAAGTTAGTTTATATTGTGACACGTGCTGTAACAATATCTCACAGTGACAATCAATAAGAACTTCAGAGAAACATCTTTACAAAACCTATTAAATCAGCCATTTTTTGCTTTAAATGAGGAGTTACCCTTTTCCCACAATCCTGCACCAACAGTTATGTAAGAAAATCTCAATAGCCTTCCATGACAGAGTTCTTCTAAAATATTTTTTTCAGAGAATATTCTTTTCCAGTTTTTAGAAATTGCTGCCTTCTGTCCTTTGTATTTTTTTTCCCCACACAGACTTTGTGAGATCACCTAAGGCTGACCAACATCTGGGATTCTGTAGCTGTTTACTTCCAAGCAAAAGCACTTTATTTTTAAAGTACAACCCCCCTCGAGGTAACTTGGACTACTTTTCAAACTGTTAGCTGGAGCTGTGAAGTTATGAGACTGAAACCTTTGTAAACCACATCCCCATGTGGATGTTTAATATTACCTGGGGGTCAGTGACTCAGCCACAGATTAACCAGCTGCCTAAAGTTTCAGACTAAGCTCCAGAAAACTTATGCCAAAAGCCAAGCATCCAGATTTTACCAAATGCTGAGTTCTTCATTTGTGGATTTATCTCTGAGGTCAACTTGATTGTGCAGCAGCAGATTCACATCTGTGATGTGAATAAGTGATTAGGAAATCTGGTCCCTAAAACTAATGACAAAGAATAAAATGTGTTTTGATACAGAATTTCTTACATTGCAAACAAATATAAGTTGGATGGATTTACCTCACCTACTTAAAAGTGACTAATGACCAAATTCTTCATCTTTCCCAGAAATTATAAGCAACAGATATCAAGCAGAATATCTTCTTCCCTCTACTGACAAAAAGGCAGAAAGGCTTTCATGTGCGTTAACTTTTTAACTTCACCTGGAAATGTCATTCAATAACTGCATCGATGTTAGGGATTTCCAAATTTTCATCCTAATCACGTTTTAAGATATATTTTCTTAATACTGAAACTGTATCCAACTGTATCCAATTTATTTTTTTAAACCTTCAGCTATGGAGGGCCACCATATAATCCATATTCTGGATACTGTAAATTATTTCAATACATTCAGGACTAAAAAAACAGCAGCCAGCTGAAGACTTAACTTGAGGCATATTTTATAACTGTGTTTCTGTAGTTTTTAACATAGGAAAGTTTAAAAAACTCAAATATTGTGACAATCTTCCAGATTTAAAAAGAACTTTTGTAATTCCTGACAGCTTCTAACAAGTCATTCCAAATCTCTGCAGGTTTGAAGTGTAATATTTACATTGTTGAACATTCAACATACTGCATGTATCAATTTCTTAGTTTTCAGTGTGATGGATTGCCAAACTTAGAGATGCCATTAGTCCAGTTTTGCATGCATTTAGACAAAAATATCATATGGATTTTCAAGAAAATTAAATATCACTTTGAACTTCAGGAGTCAAAATCTCGCATTTTAGTGAAAGAAAATGGAGCAAATTTTTTTAATGAACTGTGAACACAAGGCTTGATCTTCTCTATGAAACACATACCTTAGGACAGACAAAACCTATTTAATACAATGCATTTCATTGCATATATTTTACAGTGCTGGTGGCTTACTACAAATCAAACCTTTTTTTTTTTTTTTTCCATTTCCTGTTCTTGCTGGTGACACAAGGATGTGTTTACTGCATTGTGGAGAGGGAATATAATCAGCAGCTGGTTTACCTGGGAAAAAAGCTTAGTGTGCAGGTAACTCCTTGAAGCATATGCTACCCTCAAATGATAACAAGAAACTTGCTATGTTCATTACTGATATACCCAATTCCTTATCAGCACATCTTGTAGTTTGCTGTCATGCAGTTTACAAATCTTTATTAATCTGACAAGGGCTGATTTCAGATGTGGTTACTAGAGTCTTGTAAATAATGTTAGTGGATGTGAGGAAGAAGGAAAGGGAAATTAAGACTCTGAAAGGCAGCTTCTCACATGGCAGCTTGCAATGACAGTCTGACAGACTTGTGCTGTGGAAGAATTATATTCAATAGCTATATGAATTGCTCACTTTCCTCCAAGGATTAAATATTTTTAAAATTGTTGTAAATACAAAGATGTGGGAATCACTATTAAGTAGAAAAATATAAAATTCTGTTTGATGTCCCTTGCAACTCATTTCCATTATGTAATGTGGAGGATTATATTTGTCAGTGGTGAGAAGAAAGCTTAAACAAATGTTTAACATAATGTACACCATCCACAGCAAAAGGCCATGGTCCTAGCTGGCAGCTAAAAAAGTAAACAAAGGCCAGCATGTCTGCATTCCCCCTGCATCATAGTGACAGCAAATAATAGCTCCCTAACAGAATATCTGCCAACTTGGAAACATTTACTGAGCATTTGATTCTGGCTGATAGAGACTGTTCAAGTAAGTCATACTGAGAGGCAGCTACTGCCTTTTCAAAAAGTATCTGGAGACTACAGCAATTTCAAATCACTGTAATTCAACAGCAACTGACTACTAACTAGCTAAGTGCCACAGTCTCCATCCAGTATGACTGTTTCCATGGTAATTGGATACCCGGGCATTTTAGCAAAACCTGTTTGCCAGACATCATTAAGGGCTAGGAAGGAAACCCTCAGACTTTTCCTTT
This sequence comes from Luscinia megarhynchos, assembly GCA_034336665.1. Lineage (NCBI taxonomy): Eukaryota > Metazoa > Chordata > Aves > Passeriformes > Muscicapidae > Luscinia > Luscinia megarhynchos. The sequence goes on along the minus strand of CM067568.1, from coordinate 33,130,082 downwards.
CTACAGACTAACAGGTAGGCACACTGAATAAGTAATTTTCATTATTTCCAGTTTCATATTATACAACTCTGACCATTCACACCACCAAAGTGTGTTGATAACTAATATTCTGACTCTCTTTGTTCCTTTCATCCAGTGTCCACCAAAACATTCTAAGCTAAGCCCCTCAGCTCCTTGCACTGACCTACACCAGTAAAAACACCTGTTTGACTCAAAACGAGCAGGGAGTCATACAGGGAGTTATTCCATCTCTAACAGTCACCAATGCATCTACTGAATAATTTAATTAAGAATTTAAAATCTAGTGCTTTCCCACAAAAAAAAAGTTTATTTAAAATGTGTTATCTTTTGTCAACTCACCCTGATTTCTGGGTGTAAAACAATTTTCATCTACAAGAATAGTTAAAAAAATAAACTATAGGCACACTGAGGATGAAACAGAAACAGAACAAGAAGAAATAAACTGTCCACTCTCCTTGATAAACTAATAACCAGTGTAAGGGCAATTATTTTCTGTGCTTGCTCTTACCCAGTCTTTCTTCTAAATGATTTGCTTATGTGCCAGTAAGCAAAAGTCAGGTCCTGTTTTTAATCTCATATTCCATCTGCTTCTGGAATTATTGCTAAGGGCAGGTGGCAAATGAGCTTTTTCTAATTTTCCAATCTTCTCCATGGGACAAATTCTGCCTCCTTGTTCAGGCTGAGTAGCTCTTTACCAGCCCTTGGGATAGAGTAAGGAATAGCTCAAGCTGAGTGCATGTGACAGAACCTGCATCAGCATGAAATAAGGGCACATAGGGTTTAATGTCACATGTGTGATGTGCACAATTTGTTATGAGACAATGATTTCTGAATTGGAAGGTTTCAGTGCAATAAACCATGGCATGACATAAAGGCATTTGCTTTATGACCAGATTTTTTATTTACATAGTTACATACAGTTATTTCTGCACCTGTTAATGCAATTGTGTTTTGCTAAATATAATTCTTTGAAAGAATTTCAAGAAAGAATGATTTCTTTTATCACAGTGTCAGGTTCTAATCAAGGAAAGAAGTGACCACTAACCATACAGAAAGTGACAAGTCAAAACCTATATCCATCAATCTAATTTGTGAATGTCAAGATTTTTCAGGCATTTAAAAGAAAATCAAAATCAGGTATATATCTGATTAATTCTTACATCTTCAGATACACATTAATACATATAAATTGGTATAACATTGGTGTGTATATTTATACATATATATCCATACATCTAACCATGATGTAAGTGCATATAAATTCACTGACAAAGAGGAGACAAGTGGTTTCCTAGAGACTTATTTGACACAATAATAATTCATTGATCTCTCTGCATTATTGGGGGCTGATAATAGAATAGCCCAGGGGGAAGAACTCATGCCAGAATCCTGGATCAAAGGGTTTACCTCTCTGCTCACATAGGTGCTGAATCCATGGCTTATTTCCAAGTAAAAGTGCCTGCAGCAACATTTGCTAATTACAGGTTGTGTTCTACTGTTTCCAAACAGGGTGAAAGTGACAGAAGTTTAACTGTAAATAATTACACACTTGAGTAAGTATGTGATTAGTCCTATTTGTTGTGGTTGGGACTAGACTGACAGGACAAGAATGGAGTGATTGCATTATTTACAGCTTAATTGTAGACAAGTAATTACTTATGTAAGCTGGTACTGTGGGGTCAGGGAATACATGCCTGAGAACATCTAGGGGTTGAATGGAAACTTCAGAAAGTGAGTTTCCAAATGATGTAGCAGAAATGCAAATTCTATGCATTTATCCAATTATGGAGGGAGGTCCTTGAATGAAATGCTTTGGAATGTTAAATGTCTTGTTCTCTTGAAACCAAGGATCAGATGTAATATTTAAACCAGTGTTTCTAGCCTAATATATCACAAATGCCACCTAGTGGCTTTTGCTATCTAGTGAATCTTTGCATAACAAAAAAAAAAAAAAAAAAAAAAAAAGTGACAAAACCCCCCTAAATCCCATGTTATTTCCATGAATTTGAATATGGTTGATGAGATTATCTGTGAACAAATTTTTCCACCAGTTCCCAGCCACATTTTATTTGCATTGGATCAGTTTGTGAAAATCTTACTCATATTGGCAAGTAGCAGTGAATAATCCCATTAAAATGTAGTTAAACTCCCTGCCTTGGAACTGTATTTTAACTATGTGCTCTCCTTGCCAAGTAAAAGAAGGTTCTGATTTACAAAAGATATTAAGTCAATAATAAGGTTAGCTAAGTTAGTTAAACTACCTGAACATGTCAAGAAGGAAGGAAGGAAGGAAGGAAGGAAGGAGGGAGGGAGGGAGGGAGGGAAGGAAGGAAGGAAGGAAGAAAAGAAAGAAAAGAAAGAAAAGAAAGAAAAGAAAGAAAAGAAAGAAAAGAAAGAAAAGAAAGAGAAAATGACCAAACTGATTATTTTGAAGGAGAATAATGCAGTATAATGAACCTTGTACTTGAGCTGTCTATATGTTCTTAGATTCATTTAAAATCCATGAAAGGAAACTTACAGGATCAGAATAAAAATCTGTTAGTAATAATTATGGTACCCTGTGAGTTGCTATTGCAAACGACTGCATATGTTGAGCTTATGATGGATATTCACATGTGAAAAGTATTTTGCAAGTGTTAACTTTTTTTTTTCCTGAGACTACAAGGGCTTGGAAATCCCAAAAGCACTAGAAACTGAGTCTTGCAATGAGTGCAAAAAATATTTTTAAAAGGTTTGTCATTTATAGCCCAGTTCAACAAAATACTTTAAGTTGGAACATCAAAGTTTTGAAATTTGGCATAGTTATTTTGGCACAGCAACTAGAAAAAAAATGTTATTGACTTTCAAAAACTTTTGAATAGTCAATCTGCTTTGACAAAATGTAATTAAAGTGCAATTCTCAAAAACTGTCGAAGTCTGGGTAGGAGTGTTGAATCAAACAGGATTTTTTTTTCTCTACATGTGGATATCACTCCCTTGATTTCAGAACATGAAAATGATGCCAAGGATAAGTTGCAATCAAGTGATATAGGTATGCATGGGCAGATATGTGAATGTTCTGTTGTAAAGCATTCAATGATATATATTTAGGTAATTATTTCTAGGGAAGTTTAGAGTTATGCATGTGGCATATGAAAGTTGAGTGGCACCTAAATGCTCAGGCTATTCTGTCTCCCAAAATCCAGCTGAATCCACTCAGAGCTGCTCCTTCTTATTAATTTATGAAGGATGGCAAATTTTTTCTACTTCAGAGTGATTACTATTAACATCTATTTGTACAAATTTTCTATGGAATATTCACGTTTCTTTGTGGCATGACCCTACAACTTTTATAATCCTCATATGCTTTTAGTGTATATTTATCTTCAAGAAGGAGAATAATTTCATTAAATTAAATTTCATGGGATTAAGTCCAGTTGTTGCAGAGATTTTAATATAACTAGAATTATTATATTTTTCAGTGTGATGAAAAGTCAGAAGAGGTTCAGGAAAGTTAAGTAGGTTCCCTTCCAGAGGTCGTATAAAAACTCAACAAGAGAACAGAGTGTAAAATGTCACCTCTGTTCTTGATTATTTTCTTTGGAACTGCTATAATTGGTTTTTTTTTAAAGAAAAATTTCTGTAGTTATTTAATGGGATAACTAATGGGTATGCTAGTAAAGGTGTTTACTTTCTTAAATACTCAAAGCTCAAAGTACATTCAAATATCTGAGTTCTATCCCTGCTTTTATTGTGACACGAAAATAAATCACCCACAAAGTACTCCAAAGCCTTGCTTAGGACATAAATAGTTTTAAAATTAAGAGATGTAACTGTTTGGATCTAAATAATTCCTCATTGGTATATTTGTTTTTATGTTCCTTTAATTTTGCTATTCTTGTGGAAACTGCACAGTCCCGTGTAACTGATCACTGAACAGAAAGAAATTACCCATCAGAACAAATGCAAAATTGCTAACAAGTGTTATAGCATGGCCTGTCCTTTAATCTTGTTCTTTGAAGTTCCTTAAAATAACACATTCTATAAGAAACCTCTTATTGTACTTAAAATTGAATTTGAGGTAATATAATGCAATTTTTAAAGTGTAAATTGTTTTACAGATTGCCTATATATCTTTGCAGAAAGAAAACAGTAGATAACAATTTTTAGTTACATAATTTAGAAATCAAAACCAGTTTTTCTGGGTGGATACAATTACATATTGTGGGATTAGAGAACATATTAAGATTCCATGGCTACAGTCGGTTATTGATGGTACTACTAATAACAATAATTGGAATCCTTGCCATTTTTCTTGACCTACTCCTGCTTACTCACGCTTTTTCTTTCTTCCCCCTCTTGTTTTACCTCATTATTCAAATTTGTCATGGAAAGTAAAACGATTCTTTTACTAAACCTGTCACGATATTAATTTTTTTCTCACGTACTTCTTCCTTTCTGCTTTATCGTCTGGACTTTTTAATAAATATATATACCATTACATATATATATATATATATATATATATATATATATAGTCAACAGAATGGGTTCTGTGGCCATTACTTCACATTGACCACATAGTCTAGGCTCCCAATCCATAGCAGTCACCTGTCTAGGGCACACTGCATTTTCCAACTGTCCAGGAAGGTTAAATTTTCATATCATTAGAAGGAATGCATGACTGCATTTCTCTTTAAAATGGCACATGAAAAAATGCATCACAATTGTCCTTCAGACCTGGTAACAGGTCATAGGCCTCTAAAATAGAGAAAATTAGGCTTTGAGAGCTCTTAAGCCCTAAGGTACTTAGGACTTATGCCACAGCTCCTGAATCCATATTACTTTGTTCATATTGTGTTTCCTTAATGTCCAGTACAGTCTTCAGGGAATCTGCCTTGTTTTCAATCATACACAGTAGAGAAAAGAATTAGACCATGAGAGAGCTGCAAATTAAAACAGGAATATACTGTGGAAGTGGTGGACTGGACTGCTGACAACAATAACTTCTAAAAGCACTGCAGGAAGACACAGGCTAGGGCCAACCTCTAACCCAGATGCTGGACACAGCTCTAGCTTTGGGTAGAACAGTTACCTGAAACCAACAAAAGAGTTTTTAAGGCAAGTGGTTGGTATATTTTTGTTGAAGGAAATGTTAAGCAAGCCCCTATATGTTGTAATACATATCTAATCTTACTTTTAAAAGACATCTGGGTTCTGAAAATGTTTATAATGTTCCTAAAAACATGCAGTGAATAATAGCAAATAGCAAAGCTATTAATAGCTGAGGAAATCTCCAATATATAAGAATTCTTCACTCATTTATTTTTCTGTAGTTTGAAAACAGAGCTAATCACTGGTTTAATCAGTTAATGACCTTAAAAGAATTTGAATCTTATGACCAATAAAAACACAAATTGTTCAAATACATGATCTATGATTCACAAATAAATTCTTCAAATTACAATAAATTCTTCAATCTAATAAGCCAATTCTATAAGAAAAATATGACTGCCTCCTAATTTCCTAATTTGGCCTGCTTTTTTTATCAGTTCACTTTCCTTAATTCGTAATATCATAGACTCACAGAATATCTATTGTTGGAAGGGACCATATGACTGAGAGCATCCTCCAGATGTCCTTGAACTCTTGCAAGGTTTGTGCCACGATCCCTTCCTTGGGGAGCCTGTTCCTTGTGGAGCCAGTGACTGACCATCCTCTCAGTTAAAAGTGTTTTTCTGACATTTAAACTGAACTTCTACTGACACAACTTCATTCTATTTCCTGTGTCCTATTGCTGGTCTCCAGAGAGAGGAGATGAGCACCTCCTCCACCTCCACTGCTGCCCACCTTGAGGAAGTTGTAGACTGTGATGAGGTCACCCCTCAGCCTTCCCCTCTCCGAGCTGAACAAACCAAGTGACCTCAGCCACTCCTTGAGAGTCTTGCCTTTGATGCCTTTCTCCATCTTGGTTGCCCTCTTCTGGACACATTCACATAGTTTGATTTTCTTATATTGAGGCACCCAAAACTGTACTCAGTAACTGAGCTGGTGCCACATCAGGGAAGAGCAGAGGAGAGCATTCCCCTCCCTTGCCTGGCTGGTGATGCTGTGCCTGATGCACCCCAGGACATGGCTGGCTGTCCTGGCTGCCAGGGCACTGCTGGCTCACACTCAATTTATCACCAACCCAAACCCATAGATCAATTTCTGCAGATCTGCTCTCCAGACTCTTATTCCCTGGTTCAAATGTATAACCTGGATTATCCCGTCCCATGCCTGCTCATGCTAAGTTTCATATTGTTGATGATACCCAGCAATCCATTCTTTAAGGCCCCTCTGCTCTCAAGGGTGTCCACAGCTTCTCCTAATCAGTATCATTGGCAAGCTCATTCAACTTATTTCAACCAGGAAAATAACAAAAGATTAGTGAGAACTCAAGAAATGATAATGAAGTCTGCTTAAATAAAGATGATACCTGTTAATATTAATTATTGCTCTGACTAGGAAACAAGAAGAAAGTCCAGGCTTGCCTGGCAAGCTATGGAGTAGTGGTACCTTGAGGAACATGCAGCATGAGCATGCAGATGAAGTGCACACAGGAATACAGACAACCAAGTCAACTGAACTGTGCTATCAGTAAATGTCTTCCCAGGTTTTTAGTGGAGGTAGGAGCCTAGGTAGGGGGCAAATAGGTTAATTAACTAGAAAGGAATGAAAGTTCTGTGTCAGCAGCAGAAAGAAGGGAAGTAAACAGATAAAGTGAGAGAGACTCAAAGTATGCTCCAGGCTTTTCCTTTCATTAGGTCAGACATTTCCCTTTGATGGATATTACACAGATCATAATTAATGCATGACACAATTGAAGCTGTCTTGCTGGCTTAAGTTTAGAATTTAGAGTTATTCACTACTTAAAAAAAACAGAAAAAAATACTACTTAATTGCTCTTGCAATTAATTAGTCCACTTATCGTTCAGCCAATGATGACAGTTTGCACTTCCTATTGAAAGAGAATAAAACACCTCAAACAGTCAGAAAATGATTAGCCATTACTTTTAAGTGGTATCCCATACCACCATGTATTTTGGCATTCTTGCAAGAAGTGCACTTAAAACCCTCCACTCACAAGTACCTCTTTTAGCACATGAGAATATGCATATTTTTACATTTAAAACTTATATTAGCTTCTTTCTAATTTGTGGCAAAATCCATTACTTTCAAAATAATATGTCTTTATATTCTGTGAATATAGAGCTGAAGTCTTGGTATCATTATTTCTCTCTCTTTTTTTTCCTCTCTCTCTATTTTTTTGGTCTGCTCACACAGATATCTAAATAATTCCCTTTCATATTCAACTATATACTATGGTACCATATACATTCAATTCAAATATGAAATTCAAAGCTCTTTCTACCGTTCTAAAGGCATGGTGCCTCTCCACAAGTGGAATAGTAGGAGAATGATGGATATAAGCTGAAAGAGAAACAACAGTTGTCAATATACTCATCAATACAATCAGATGAGAAGGAATCAAAATGCAGCTACAGAGAAGGATCTACTTTAAGTTAGAAAAATTCCTATATATTTTCCATGCCATAATGAAAACAAAACTGTAGGGGTCATATCAGGGACTTCATTCTAAAAATAAACCACTTTAAGTATGGAATATTCACAAGTATCTTAGTATAAGCTTCACCCGTCTGCAATCAGATTTAACCTCTTCTTAAAAGGAGTTGTCAAAGTGTGTGGCTAATACATGTTTTATATATATTATAAGCTATTTCATATATTACTTTTTAGTATATCCATTAACTGGGTAGAGGGCGAAATTTTACTCTTAAGAGCTAATTACAGACACCAAAGAAGGACATCCAATTTTTTTTTTTTTTGGTGATTTTTCTCAGTAAAGTATTTTATAATGTAAGAGGCATCAGACTGGATATTAGTTTTTTGCTGGTTACTTAATGCCTTTCCCAGGGTGCCATCCTTCTCATGCTTGTGGCAGTGTTGTATTTCCCTCCTTGTAGCTGTTCAGTGCTAAGAGAGAATAAATGAAAATGCTTTTTCCCTGGTCATTCCCCTAAATGTGTTCACAGCCTTTGCTTATCTAGTATGTATAGTCAAGTTGACAGCATAAAGAGCATGGAAATGCTGGCAGCTATAGAGCTTTGGCACAAACATCCAAGCTGATTCTCACAAATGGACACACAAGTGCTTAGGTCTCTGTTAGGGATTCTAAATCCCAGAAAGCATGCCAAACAGCTGCTCTGCTATTGTCCCAACTTTGCCTTCACTGGGCAATAAGATGAGTATTATTTGCCTTTTGTAATCACCATTTATATCTGCTTTGCAGTTGATACAAACATTGAAAATATCTGGTGACAAAAGACCTCATGATCCAGCTGCCAAATGACCACATGGGTACATCTGTGGCACCTTGCAGCTTAAGGCACCAGGCAAAATAAAGACACATATGGTACACAGGAACAGTACCTGGACTCTTTGTGAAAGCTAATTGAATGAAGACTGCAAATCTGGCCTTGGAATTCAAAATGTATGAAAATATCCAATCAGACTTGGTGATATCTCCACAGCTGATGATGACTCAATGTGTTCTAAGCACTGGCATTGGAAAAAAAACCAACAAAATTTGTAAAAGTTATTATCCTTTCTGTCTCTTCCTGCTGGCTCTGGGAAGCCCTTTACAAGTTACTTATTTCACATGTTTACCATTTTCACATCTCTCTTCCCTTTATCAGGAAACATACTTTCTGGGCCTGAGTGAATGGTAAGAAAGTTCTAACTAGGTTATTTATTGGACTGCAATAATAAATATATATATATTCTTTTTTTTCCTTTGCCAGCATAAACTTGCACAAATATATTATGGACTTTGTAAATATATTTTCCCTACTAAACATTTTCTCTTTTCAACTCTTAAATACTCATCTGGTAATTGTTCAGATTTTGCTATTTTAGAAGTAATTCCAGTAATCTACTTTTTCAGAGATGCGTCTTGACAGGATTTTACACAATATAATCATGCTCTTTATTTAACATTACTTCTTTTTAGTTTAGTTATTGTTTTCTATATCTGTGTGATTTATGGTGCTTTGCTTTCTTTTTGATTAATATATATATATATATATATACATATCTCATTTCAGCTTGTTCTGTTTATTGTTCTCTCAGGCTGTTGCCAAAATATTTTTATACAACATTTACAAAATTCTATATAATACAGAACAAGTAAAGAACCACATGGCAAAATGTTAATCCAAGATTTTTAAAGGCCAGATTCTATTAACTCCTAGTTATAAACATTTTGTATGACCTTATCTTACCCTGAGACTAGCCCAGTTGGTAAGAGCATGCTGCTAATAACACCAAAGGTTCTGAGTTCGATTCCTTTATGAATTTCACTTGATGATCCTTGTGGGTCCCTTCCAACACAGAATATTCTGTGATTCTGTAATCACAAAAAAAAAAAAAAAAAAAAAAAAAAGCAAACACAAAATGTTTTCTATATTTTTGTGGGTGCCTTCATTATTAAGCTAAGATGATCCTGACATCTTCGTGGTGGTATCTGAATCTGCTGGCAGCAGAGCTTACCTGGGCCAGGATTCACACCTTAAACTGCATGTGAGGCTTGCCAGTTGCCCAAGGAGGATCATCAGAAGTGATGTTCTTGGAGCTGCTCCACCAGGATAACCTGGTCCTGGTTCTTAAAGGAGCACTCACAGATAGGGGACAAATATGTGGCAGAGGAGAAGCCAATGTATAATCCTCACTGCAGCCTGTCAATTTTTCTTTTAATGATGTTAGAAATCTGCTTTTAAATTCCTGGTCTGTTTTAAGTACATCAGCTGGACAATTTTCCTTCATCTTCGCTTTCTATCTTATTTTCACTATTTAAATGTATTTATATGTGATACAAAACTGGAAGTTTTCTGTCCTACTGCATAATTGCTCACTCACTCTGCAAGAACTGCAAAAATTCAGCTTTCCTAGAAACAGAAGCTTTGGGGGATTTTTCATAATTAAGACATTTGATCTATGATTTTTTTCATGACCCTTAAATAAAGTATAATACAGGTAATAGGGGTGGAGGAGGGTAAAGGTGTTTTGTTTGGTTTTTCTTTTCCCCAAAGGAAATTAATTATTACAACTCTTATTTTCATCCTGAATTAGAATGACACGGCAAAGTAATTATTCTTGCACTGGAAACTTAAAAAGCTTTTTTTAGGCAACATTCTAATTTTAGTTTTTGTAATCATGTCTGCTAACATATTGCAGTTAAATAACTGTGGGCCAGCTGTCTGGGATATCCTGGACAGAAGGATGCTGTGTGCACACACTCTGAGGTGCACAGGACTAATCACTCTTTGTCTGGGATATCCAGATCTCCAGAAAATCAGCCTTAGTTACTGTCACCATTCCATCAAGGATCTGCTGGGGGTGGAGGAGTAAGAAGGAGGACTCATGGATAAGAATATTGCTGTTGCAGTGTTTTCTTTTAATTCATCAAGTTACTGTGGGATGCTTGTTTTTTTCTCAGTTTGATACAAACCTGAATACCACAGGGATTTATTATAATTCCATATGCACTATGAACTCTGAATGTGGGGTAAGCTAAATAATGGTATAATCTGCCCTAAGAGCTTAAGTCATGCATTCAGAAGGGAAACTGAATTATTTTACTGGAGATATAATTAAATCAGTGATTTTTCTCTATAGAAAAGCTCATCCTAACAAATGCTGTTACAGGCTTCCTTAGGGACTAACACAGGAGAAAATAAATATTGAAAGAGTTTTTGATTTTATTTTATAAATGAAAATGTCAAGAATCAGATCTACTTGCCCCAAGAGAAATAATATATTTAGAATTGTCTAAAACAAATTTGAATGCCATGGTAAAATTGAAATTTGAACAGAGAAAATTTTTCATTATAAAAATTTTGAGCAGAAATTGTCCAAAAATTTCACAAGTTTGTTCTGACATTTCAAATCACCGTAAGTTATCAATGTTTTTAGTGAACTACTCTGGAAATAGCAATGTCAAAAAGATACATTAACAGATAAACTACTCCTAGGTTTCATTCTGCTCTTCATGAAATTAATGAAGTGTTACTAATGATTTTCTCCAGTTTTTACTATTACCACTGTTCCTCAAATTGGCTTAGTTTAAAGAAAGTAAAGACATTTCTCATATTGTATCTCCTTGGTGATATAAACTGGCAGAAGAGGTAGCAGCATGACTTAAACGTGTTGCTACTCAATACCCAAATCTTTGGCTACAAAATAATCAGACTCGACATGAACATCATGAAATCACCTGTCTTTAGATTTCCACTGTGTTATGTTGTGGTAAGATATTTGCATGTGGATACTGTGAGTAAGGAATGGTTTCCTGCAGTTTGTCATGGTATTCCTACTATTTCTTTGAAATTACATCCTTACCATTATATCCATTGCCATTCTGCAACTGCCTTATTATACTTGAAAAATAAAGTAATTGTGATTGAAATTCAAGAGGGACTGCATTATGATAATTGATGGAAAAGGACTACAAATAAAAATGGTGGTAAAGTGCATTAACAATTAATGGACACAGTGAAAGTGGAATGTATTCATATGCAGCAACATACAGATCTGTCCCAGCAGTGCCTCCAAGCATTCAGAGTCAGGCAACACAGAAGGGAATGGAGTTAGAAACCAAAGGGGCAAAGAAGAGGGAGCTATGACTTGAAGTAGGTTGAAATAGGTGAGACCTATGCTGGAAGAATTTTAGCAGTAGCTTTTGAAGTAAGAAGTTGGTTTTTCATTAAAGAAAAATTAGTTAATGAAGAGGAAACAGCTGCTGAGGACAGAATCATTGAATTCTTTGCAATTCAAGTATATTTAACTTTATTGCTTTCCTTGTTTTTAAAATCCTATACTGGTTTTCAATTCCTTTCACATTGCTGCTCCTATTCTGAATAACAAGGCATTTTTATCCTTTAAAAAGAAGCAGCAGACTTTACTGTTTGCTGCATTGTACATAAGATATAATTGTGTCAGGATTATGATAAGGGGCTGACTTGGTTTATGTGAAAATAAAGGGAGGAGAGGGTTTACCCCAAGAAAACACTTGAGAGAAACATATAGATGAGGACCCAGAGTCATCAAGATAATGAACTAATTTCTGTGAGTCTTTGGCAGTTTGAGGCACACACTACAGGAATTATTTTCCATGCAGAATTCTTTAAAGCTCTCGTACGTTGTACTTTCTGCCCTGGAGTTCTATTTTTAGACAACTTTTTGATCTTCACAAAATGTCTGATAGTATCATTGTTTTTTGCAAATAGTTTATTTTAATTCATTCTTTTTCAACAGAGAGAGCTGGTTGCAATATGTATACTCACATATAGCTATTTCCTTTTAGTAACCTCCACACCATGTGTTAATTGATGTTGTAATGAAATGGCACTTAAAACATGCACAGAGATAAGTATAGATATCTCTGTCCTTGACTTTCCTTCACAAGTAATTAACACCAAAATCAAACAAGTTAAACTGCAGGACATGCTGGTTCTTTGCTTTCTAACTTATAAACTGATGGCCTTCAAGATTTTTATAAGTTTCTCAGCAAAATAAGTAAGAGAGAGACATTTAGTCTGTCCGTGCATTACTTGGTGATTACTCTGTGATGGAATGTCTCTGATCTTTAGCCAGATGGAAGCTGCATATGATTACTCAGTGTTTCTTGCTGAGCACTCTAAGGGCATTGAACAAAATCATCAGGCACCAGCCCAGGAAGAAGGAAAAGTACATTTCATATAATGCTTAACAAAACTGTAGAAATAATAAGCACAGACTGCTGTAAATGGCGCATCATAAGGATTCAAAAGTCATTAGATGTTCCAGCAAAAACTGGCTTATACAGAGAGCTGGTTATTTTACAGAAACAAACCTGCCCTTGATAAACCTCCTCACCATTAGCCATTTTAGAGTCAGGAGAGAGGGCTAACAGCATTTATACATCAACATGGTCATTCCTATCACATATTCCATGCTCACAAACTGGTGTGCAGAATAATTCTTTGCTTTCTAATGTGTGTGATCTCTTAATGACTGTGCTGAACAGAATGGATTTTGGTGCAGCTTATAAATCATTTGAGTAACCCTAGCATTCTCAAGTTGCACTATCACCTCATTTACTCCTAATATTAAAGTCTGCATTCTACTAAAGTTTCAGGAACAGTTGTTTTTCATATGGGGTATTTTGCCTTTTTTTTCTTTTGAAAAGCCAGCTGTCTGTCAGTTTCAGATAACCCCTTTAAGTATAACAAGAACATTATAAGACTTTGAAGACTTGAAAGAACTGCTTTTGCTATCCTAAAAAAACCTGAGCATTTCAGTACACTGACACAACACTCTTTTACCACACATAATTTTGCACTTAATATTTGTATCATTAAATCTTAACATTCATTCAAATACATAATTTAATACAAGTTTTTTTCACATGTGTAGTGTTTCTATTTGACTCAAAGAAATTTTAAACTTCAGAAGCAGAGTGAACAGAACTCCTTGGTGGTTCAGATCCAGTGAAACTTGATGCAATTGTTTGCGAAGGACTTTGCAATAGCCCCTTGTTGGACTTCAAAGGCTCCTCTCAGCCCTTTTTTCCAGACTGTGAAAGTCCTTCTGGATGGCAGCATGACCCTCTGAGGTCTCAGCCACTCCTCCTAGTTTTGTGTCGTTGGCAAACTTGCTGAGGGCCCATGCTGCCCCGTTATTCAGATTGTTAATGGAAATACTAACCAGGACTTGACTCAGAACTGACCCCTGAGGTAAGCTGCAAGTTATTGGTCTCCAATAAGATTTCAAGACATTACCCTCTGAGCCTGGGCATTCAGCCAGTTTTCAATTCAGCTCACTGCTTCCCCATCCAGAATAAACTTCATTAGCTTCTTGATGAGGATCTTAGAAGAAATAGTCTTGAAAACCTTGTTGTAGTCTCTCCTCACTTACCAAGCCAGTAATTCAGTTGTAGAAGGTTACTGAATGACAAGCATGACATTCCTTTGGTGAATCCATGATGAAGACTCCTACTCATTTTCTTGTCATTCGTATGTCTGGATATGGTTTTTCAGGATTTTCTCCATCACCTTCCCAGGGATCCAGGTGAAGCTGATCTGCCTGCTCTCCTCGACCTTGAAAGTAGGAGTGCCATTTCTTTCCCTTCAGGTAAAGGGCCCTTCTTCCAGCCACCATTATTTTAATAAAATATTTTCAAGAAGGGTCTTACAAATGACAACTGCCAGTGGCTTCAGCACTGGTGGGTGTATTCCATTAGGGAATGTCCAGGTTGCTGAAGTATTCCATGACCTGGGAGGAGGCTGTCGACCAATGATTTTCACCAATGTTATATTTTCTATCTTCTGCCTCTCCCTTGAGTTTCTGTGACCTGAGATTCCAGAAGGATGATCTTGTTAGTAAAGACTGAGGCAAAGAAGACACTCTGCTTCAACTTTTTCCATATCCTGTGTAACTGAGTCTCCTGACTCATTTACCACCAGGCATAATTTTTTCCTAGCCTTCTTATTGTTCCCTAAGGAAATATAGAAATATTTGTTTACTTTGACATTTCTAGTCAGATTAAATTCCAGTTGGGATTTGGCTTTCCTAGTATCATCCCACAATGTCTCTGCATTGTTCCTAAATTACCCTACAGGCATTTTTGTCTGACTCCCTCTTAATTGGAATGGAGCTCTTTTGTACTGAAGGAGATAATCCTAGAATGTTGATGAACTTTCTTGCACCCTACTTTTTTTTCAGGAGTCTATTTCATGCCATTCTACCAAATAGATCTGTGAAAAGACCAAAATCTGCTCTCCTGAAATCTAAGGCTGTAAGCTTGCTTTTCCCTTCCACTCTCCCGTCATGATCCTGAATTCCACTGTCACAGGCTTGTTGATACCAAGGTTGCCTTTGACCTTCACATCCCAAATGAGCCCTTTGTTGTTGCTGAGTTTGAGGCCCAGCTGAGCACCTCTCCTCGTTTCTCTGTCATCTGGGCAAGGATGTTGCCAGTGATTCACTCCAGGAGCCTCTTGGTTTACTTATGCCCTGTGTGACAGTCCATCCCAGGAGACAGACAAGGGTAATTCAGCTTCTTGTTAATAGAACCCTAGAGGAAGATTGAATTGACACTGAATAATCAGTGAATAAACATAAATAACGTTTGTAAATATATATGTATAGGGTTTATTTTAGAATAATTTGGCTTCAAAGAAAAGTGTGTAGCCATTTTGATTATTATTGCCTATAGTTATATAATAACATGAAAGAAAAGGGCAAAAATATCACTCAGGAACAGGTATATGGGAAAATAGAGGGAGAGAGAAAGGATAAGAGTGAAAATCTCACCACCTGTTGACTTATGAAGAGTTGTCCCTTGGTCTCAATTTGTCAGAGGTGGGAGGAATCACAGAGTGGCTGGAAAACACAAAGTCCAATGAGTTATGAAACATACCAGGACAGTTTAGCCTAACAAGAGGCACCATCCTATCCCAGTAGGATTTGTCTCTTATGTCACTCACAGCCCATCATTCACTCTGTTTCTTACCACATCACAGGTCAGCCATTACACACCCAAAATCTCCCTCCTCCTCCAAACCTGGCTTCAACAAAGCACCCTGGAATCTCCTCAGGGGGGGAATATTTGGAGTCATTAACCCATAACAGTCCAGTCTCTCACACTGTGTGTTTTCCCTGTAGCTAATAACAGGTTGGTTGAAGAACCCTAGGAGGACAAGGGTCTGAAAATGTGAGAATGTTCCTATCTCCTATGTACAGGGTGCATATATCCACTTGATCCTTCTAGTCAGGCAGCCTGTATCAGACACCCACTACTCCCTGACGTTTGCCCATCAGTTCTTAGCTGGCTCATCACCATTCCCAGGCAGAGCTCCAAGCATTCTGTCTCATATAAAGCACCTTGTCTTCCCAGCCTGTCCTTCCTAAGGAACCTCTATCTCTCCATTGCAACCAGTTCCATGGCACCATGTTTTTGTGATCCCACAGGATTATAGCCCTGGAACTGTACACATCTAATTTATGTTCATGCCTCATGCTGTAAACATAAGTGTATGTGCCCATCCAGATGTTGCAAGGCAACATCCATTGTACCAAATATCCCTACTTATAAGGGTCCAGGTGCCTTCACAGTAAACAGATAAAACCTAATGCTTGATTTTTACTGGTGCTGCTGACACACCATTTTTTGGACCTAGTAGAGGTTTACACTTTTATCTAACATTGTTGATGAATACATCCAGGGCAGGTAGGTAGCTTGGTTTGAAAACTGCAGTCTGAACTGCATGTTGAGCTCTGGGTGACGAGAGCCTGAGGCAAGAGGCTGTGACTGTCAAACAACCTTTAAACAACAAAGAACACAGCCAGGGACTGGACATGGCAGGAGCCCTTGCCCTCCTGACTCAGACTGTGATGGTATAAAAGGCCAAGGGCTCCTTTGTTCTGGGTCCCTCCTTGGAAGAACCAGCTCAGGCTTAGTTTTGTAATCTGTAATGCACCATGGTCTAATCATTTGAAGGATCTGGATGTTTGAGACTGCAATAGGAAACCTGAGGTGGAGCCAGTGGAAAACCTGGTGTGACTGTGTTAGAGTAGGAGGTGTAGCTGTGGAGGAGCCTCAGTCCCAGCTCAGGAGGTGCAAGAGTGACCGTGCCAGAGGGCCCCTGGATGCTCATACAGGAGGTTTCTCTAAAAGTTTTATCTTCACCCATAAATAATTTCTGTTCTAAGCTGTTATTAACATGTTTTTGCATTCTTTTCCAATGAAAAGGTATTTAAATTTAAGTAGAGTGCAGCAAAGAAGAACCCATTCTAGGACCAAGACAACTTAAAAGGTAAGATGTGACCAAGGACTCAAAGGTTTTAACACTGCTACCATCTTAAAAAATTTTTCAACTTTGCCTGTAAAAAGAAAAATAAAGGGATTGTCTCCATTCCTTTATCACTAAAAACTGTCAGATATATGTCAATAGAAAAAATCAGTTTTCTTAGGCCTCTAATATTTCAATAGTATAAATCAGAGGATAATCATATTTACACCAAATGCTTTTTTAGTATTTTTTCTCCTTAATAACCTCTAGCTGCTCATAGACTAATCTGAATGTTCAGGGATGAAGTGATTACAAATAAGACCAAAAGTTTTATTTACTGTTATTCTCATTCCTGTGTGGTCCTTTTAAAGGACTGAACCTTCTGGGAAGGATATTGAGACGTTTCCTTTCTTCATAACTGAATAATTTCCTTAAGAATTTTCTCCCCAGAAATCTCAGCATCAGGCTCCCTCCCAGTCTTGCTGTTCTGAATACCATGAGGTATGGCTGTGCATGGAAATCTCCACTATTTTATCAGGTGAGAAGTTTGCACCCCTTTCCCTGACTTTAGGTGTTGTGGTATTGTTTGCTCATTAATTCATAATTTGGCATATTGTTATAGATGACTTTATGAAGGCATGAAAGCAGTTTTGGCAAAGCAATACAATTTGTTCCACACATGGCAGTCTGCCTTAGCAACAAAGTCTGGAATCACATTTCTTCTCATTTGCAGTCAGATTGGGAGATTTTTCAGGTATTAGAACTGCACTTTCAGACCTCTCTGTGCTCTCATTTCAGTCTCTGGGATTATTTCTTCTTGTGAAATCCTGACTGCTGACAACAGGTACATTCAAATGGAAAAGAAATTTCATCTGCTTGAAGAATAAATCCCATATGTATTCAAAAGAAAGCTTTCTCTGAGCCTATCAATCAGCAAGTCATGTAGGAAAGGATTCAGACATCACTAAATAAACATGATGACTTGCTCTGTGCTGAAAATATTGATGTTGAATATTCATTATATAATGACATAAGAGAAAAATATCTGTTTGGTTTGATTTAGACACATGTAACCAAAATCTCTCTCAGAAAGAAAAGTGAGCTACATATTGTTTTATAGTGACACTTAGATATAACATATGTATATGTCTTTTGGAAACATCTTGAGAAGCAGAGGAATGGTGGGAAAGTGAGAAACAAGCCTTGTATTGCTTCATTCCTATGCTAGGCTCAGAAGCCTAGCAAAGCAAAAGCAAAGCAAAGCAAAGCAAAGCAAAGAACTGTAGATAGCCAGTGCACCTTCATTTAAAGCAGTTAGTACAATCTTTTCCCCCACCACAGCTTTGTGAGGTTTCATGGGGGAGAAGGGGCTGGTTCTGCATCAATTTGGAAGAAAGAATAGAATCACCAAAAGCTCATAGGAACTTCAATTTCTGAAAACCATCTCAAACAGCCTTTCTTGCTTAATATGGTTTTTACTGATATTTCTGTTTCCTTCATATTCTAGGAGAGGAGAACATTTTGCTTATCACTGGCTTACACTCTGTTCTGAAAAGAAGACAGAAGGCCAAAAGACCACCAGAATATTTCTCCTTTTAAAGAAAACCAGTTTTTCTGGAGTATCAAATATGTGCATAAGACAATGCAGATCACTAATTTCTATCTCAGAAAAAAAAGTGTGTGTGTACCTGAGTGCAGTGATATTACATATAATAGAAACATAGAAAACAGAGCTGATTAATTTGTGCATTAAACGAAATAGTTTAATTTTCCTTAGGTGTATGTCTTAGAGAGGATCACAAATTGAAGAAACACAAAGTATCCTAAATAATAAGTAACTGAAAACTTTTTGTTTATGACAATATTTTGCCACTAAAATATGTGGATTGCAGTCATTTGATGGCTCTAATGACCCATGACCATGTCCAGTGGACTACAGCCATGTTAACCCAGCATTCCATCCATCCAAGAAGATCAGAATACCTGTAAAAAACACATTCTTGAATTTGAGTGAGGCCCTCTTAGTTCCAAAGATGGACAACTATATTGACCCTGACTCTATGTTATTGTCAAAGCATAATTTTAAGCCATAGAGGCCCACATTTAGTACCAAAATGTAGTTCTGTACAGAACCCTTATATGTTGTAGATAAAATCAACTCTAACTTAAGTTTCTTTCCTTTAACCACTGTAAGAGATGGTGGCATACTTACAAACCAATGAGCTTGTGCAGGGGAGATATGGGAAACACAAAGAAAAGCTCTGACTAGATGTCAATGCCTGAATTAAATTGCTTAGGAAAAAATGGGCATTTCCATCACTGGGGTTTTTGTTTGTTTGTTTGTTTGTTTTTTAGGAAAGAGTTAGTTAAAGTGATCCCCTTACAGATATCTAACTAAGCAGTACTGAATGCCATTCAAATGGTACCTCACCTTTTTAGAGAAGGAATGAAGTTAAGGAATCAATTGCTCATCTATCTTGGCTGTGAACTGTGAGCATTTGGCTGAAACTCAGTGACCCTCTGACCTGAATAATTCCCAAGATTCAGACCTTTGGGCAGTCCTCCCTTCCTTTGTCCACAGAAGAATATTTTATTTGCCTTTATCATGTTACAGACATTGCAAATAGCAGAGTGACTGATGTATGGATGATAGTCCCAATGTCCTACTAAATGATGAAACTACTACATATAGGACATTGGTAGGCTCTGGCTAAATAGATGTCCAAGCAGTAGCAAAAACTTCCAGTCTAGGAAGCAAGAGTAGTGACAGAAGCAGAGGTAAGCCTGGTTTTTAACCAGAGGTGAGCAGCAGAGCCCTTGGGATATAATATCCTACAAGGTACCTAAGTAGTCAAAGTCATAATTAAATCCTCTGTTATCCTGACATCAAGGATGCAATTTTTTGGTGGGGGTTTTTATTTTTTTGTATTTTGTTTTTTGTTGTTGTTGGTTTTTGTTTTGTTTTGTTTTGGTTTTTTGTTTGTTTGTTTGTTTTTTTTTACCTGAGGGAATAATTATAAAATCATGTTAGAACACATGTATAATACAAGGACTGTCAGTTTCTATACTCCTTTTTCTTAAATATAGGGTTACATGTGCCTGCAATTCTGGATAAATGCCAGTTGTTCCAAGTATTTTTGGGCAGAATATTAGTGAAATAAGGAGAATAAGTGCACAGATAAGCAACTCAAAATTCAATTTCTACTGAATGTTTTGAGGAAGATTTTTAAAAAATTTATTGCTATAGTTGTTTGGTTCTCTTTAATGCTTTATTTTTGTATGTAATACTATAAAATGGTGAGGGTTTTTGCTGCTGAAACTATCTTGGTTGTACACAAATACAACTTAGCACATTTATCAAATGTTTATGTTTTCCATACCACAGCCTCAACTAGGTGCTAAATATATTTATACTGATTTTAAAATGTATAGAAATATTTTAAAAGTATATAATATTGAATTTAATATTTTATTTATATCTATGTAATATTAATAAGATTTCCTTTGAATATACTTATATTTATACCTGTCAATGTCAATATTCTCAAAATCTATTTTATTGTAATAAACAACATAATTATAATGTAACCCTTTGTCCCATGATTTTTGTTTTATTTTATAAGACTATTAAAAATATTAAATATGTTGTCTATAGAAATCATCAGATACTGTTTGCCATAAAATTAATTCCTCTTAAAGACAACACAATGCAGAAAGACTGTGTGCCATTGGTGAAGTGGATTTGACCCCATAAAACTTGCATAAAGGGAAATACAAGAGTTCAGGAATGATCTCATAGGAGCTGCTGCAGACTGAATTAGAATGTTTTTAAGCCCTAAAGCCATGCTACCATATACTTAGAGGGAAAACTTAATTTCTGCAGACTTATTTACTTTAGGAATTTTAACAAGTGCACTCAATAAATAGAAAGATACAAATTTCAAGGGGAAAAGAGAAAGTTGGCGAAAAGGAAATTTCCCTCACTTTCAAACACAAATATATCAGCTTTTCACAATATGTTTCTGCCATGCTGAAGTTCTTTTTATCACATATGGATATATGGAGATCAAGGAGTTCACACAACAAAGGTGATTCTTTAGGTTGCTTAAGAAGCACACAGTAGAATTGTTTTATGTTGGCTTTCTTACTTAGGGTGGGGAATAGTTTCCTCTAGAGCTTTACATCTTGGCTCCTGTTTGTTTTGTGCCTATCACATATATCCCTTCCAAAACCAGATTGTTTTGACCAGCACTCACCTGAACGAGGTGTAGGTTCCTTGCTCATGGCACACTGCATTTAGTTCTAAGCATAAATTTATTTTTGTAGAAAAGATTAAAATACATACAGTGCTGTAAATGTGTATTAAATTCAGAATAATGTAAACATAATGTTTAGTGGATTTTAACATTAGTTCTCCTTAATTAGAATACTTAAAATGGCCATGTTTTTTTCTTGATATCAAAATGCAAAATGTTCAAAACTACTTTGAATCCCACTGGTCATTGGCACAAATGACTGCTCACTAGTGAGATGGTAGCACTTAGGTGTCAGCTGCTACACAAAAACAAAAATTAAAAAAAATCCCAAACCACAAATCTTTTAATATTTTTTTCTTTAAAAATTTTTTAAACTTCATTTTGAAAGAAAATTGAGGTAGCTCATGGAGTTTCCACTCCTTGACAAATCAAATAATTTTGTTTCTATATTTTTCATGTTACTCAAAATATCATTGACTCTATGCCCAGTTTTGAGATGCTGCCAATAACATCACTTTATAACTTTCCCTGCTAGGCCAAGACAATCATAATGGTCATGAAAATAAATAAATATATAGATATAAATAAATAAATAAACAAATAAATAAATAAATAAATGTATTAAAATAAATCATAGTCAGTGTATGCTATTTGTGGCATAAGGAAAAACTCTTTAAATAATAATAGTGGAGTTTTATTTTTTTAAAAAATAAACTAAGCTTGAGGAGAAGATCCTTTACGATCAATCTTCATGTTAGTGCAAAATATTTCAGTAAAAAGAATATATATGAGCTTGTAGTCTCTCCAGATATCTCCATTGCTTAACCATCAAAGGTTAGACTTGCATTTGCCAGGCACCCTTGCTGTGACATCCTCTGGTTTTTATCCATCAGTCTTTCTTAACATTTTCAGGAGTTTTCCTATTTATTTTGACTGTGAGTGGATGCATTACTGAATTCTTAAAAAGCTGCTCTTCTTTGAAAAGCAGCTTCTTGTTCTCTTTAGGTTAACATTACCCCAAGAGTCATAGTGTAGAATTAATTTTAGGTTATTAATTTAACAAATCCTTGTTTTAAATATAATTTGAGTTCAATTTTGATGAAAAAGGCATAGAGTTCATACTTAATTTTACCATGGAAAAAGACCCACCAACAAACCTCTTATAAATCACAGGGAGTATGAATGCCAGTAGCTTTATAAGGGCTAACATTTTATTGTTGCTAACATTTCCAGTTAAAAAAGTTTACAGATCAATATGACTTTATAATAAGTTTATACAGTTTTATATAGGATACAGAGCTGTATCTACAGGTATGATAGACTGCAGTTCAGGCACGCTGGTTATTTGCAGTAGAAAAGGAGAGAAGGATGTGTGGATGAATTTATTCAGGGCTCCATGCTGTGTCTTATACATTAATCATGAAGCATCATGCTTATGCAAATGTGCAGCAGCCTAATTAGGCATACAGAGTAGAACATTTGGAATAATGTTATGAGCTATTGGGCTTCTGAAATATGTTCCTCAGCCAAATTCTCAAAAGCAAAGTAGATCTGAGATGCCTTTTTACTTTTGAAAACAGGTGTACAATTGTCTTCTTAGTGCTTATTTCATGCCTTCAACTTTAAAATAAAGCTTGATCCCAGGTGACATGACATTTTCCTTGTTGCTGGAAAGTAGCTGTGGATATTCTGAATCACTGGCCAGAAAAATAAATGTTCATTCAGAGCTCAGACAT
Source organism: Luscinia megarhynchos (assembly GCA_034336665.1). Lineage (NCBI taxonomy): Eukaryota > Metazoa > Chordata > Aves > Passeriformes > Muscicapidae > Luscinia > Luscinia megarhynchos. Next base: position 33,107,198 of record CM067568.1, on the reverse strand, counting down.
GCTGAGAATTTTGAGAATCCTATAATATTTTGAGAATTTTTGTTGCCTGTTTTGAGCATTCTGTCTTCTGAAAATATTGAGGTTGAATTTGGCACTTCCTTTCTTCTTGCTACAATATGTAATTAATCAAAATATCTTGACTTTGCATTCTGAGAATTCAATATCTTAAATGTAAATATGCAGAATATTAAGCATTCCACTTTAGAATACAAAATTTTATTACACAAATTAATTTATACACTTATCTAAAAATTACTCTTTAACAGAATTACTAGTGTGTGTTTCCTACTTCCATGAATGTTTGTCAGGTTTTCTTCACATTCATTAAAAAGGTAAGCAGCAACTTATTTACTCTTTGGTAGCTGCTGTAGAGAAAAAGAAATTTGCCCTTACAAACCAAATCATTAGTGTTATGGCAAACACAGCACAGCACTAAAAAAATCTAAAATAATAACACTTTTCACAAAAGAAGCTGATCTTATACATTCTATCTATACATTCTTCATTGGTTCACAGGTTAGTGTATAGATCAAATTCTATCTATACATAATAGCAAAGACACTGAGCTGCCTGACAACAATAATTATGCTTGACAACAAAAGAAAATGTCTGAAGACTGCAATAAAAAGAGGAAAATATGACCTTTAAATTAAGGTGCCAATATATGTAGAAATATCTGAAGGTTTTCCCTGCTGTGGTGTCTCATGATGCATGGAGGTTCTAGTGGAAATGTTCCAGCTGCAGCACAGTGTCAGTGGAAATTAAACTGTACCAACTCCAGGTGGTAAGAAAAAGAGATGAGAAAGAGAGAGAGTGTAAGAATGTGGGATTTTGTGTTTTTTAAATTGCAGAGGACACATCATCATCTGGATTTCATATCACAGGATGATGAGGAGGTTGATACTTTTCCTCCTGTCCAACAGAGGATTATTGAAACCCCTTTTAATGAAAAATATTATGTATTTTGTTGTATTGTATGATCATATGAGTACTTTTCCTGAATAATCTTATATTCTGGGAACACAGAAAGCAAATTATAATAAATTAAAAATTTATATTTATTGTTATTACTGGTTAGTATATGCACTTTGTAGAAGACCACAGCTTCATATCCCAAGTAGCTTCTGGATAACAAGCTGAGAGAATGCAGACCTTGAAAAGCTAAGCAGTCTTCCTATCCTGTCAAAATTATTAGGACAGAAAGGGTGAAATTCCAGAATTTTGAAGTCTGTGGAACAATTTCTAAAAACTTAATTCTTTAACTTAGATATTCAATGAGCTAAAGGAAAGGGAACTAAAAATGAATTCTGCTTTTCTTGTATGTGACCATCAAGTTTTTCCAGTAATATTGTTGTAGGCAAGCCTAAAATGATAGAAGCTAAAACAGCAAACCAAAAAGTCCTATACTTTTTAAAACCTCATATTTAATTTTGTTGTAAAACCTTTGTCAGCATTTTTCAAGCATTTTAGAAAATTTCAAATAGTTACCTAAATGAATGTATCAAACACCCAGCCTGTCAGTTTTGTTTCTTTCATATGTCATACATTCATCCTCTCTGGAAGACTGAAATTTAGAAATTTAAGAGATTTAAATTTAAGAAACACTGAAATCAGGTCATCCACAAGTGCACAAACACTCTCTCTCTTTGTGATTTCAATCAGAGTCTGCTTTACTTGGGGAAAAAATGAAGGAAAAAAGTAAAAGAAAAAAAATGTTGAAGCTCGGTAAACTGTAATAAACATCAAGTATTTGCAGAGAGATGTATTTTCCCAGAACATTTTTTAAATAAGAGAAAAAATAGTGCTGCTATAGCTGCTCACTTGAGAGAAACTGCAGATGAAGACAGCAGATATGCAGTGTATGCATAGAGTAAAAAAGACATGAAACTTTTAAAAGGTCTTGAACAAGTATCCACCAGTCCCTTCAGGAAATCTTAAAAATACTATTCATGAAAGAAAATTATTCTTATCTTTGCCTTTTTTTTGTCTGTCCCACTTCATGAAAGTGACTATAGCCTATGGCAAACAGCACTATTCCTTTTGGAAGGAAATTCTACTCATTTTTTATTGAAAACACAATAAAAATCATTAGGCACCATTGTTCCTATACATGGTTTTCAATAGCATCCAGACTGGAACCCATTTAATGCTTCCAGTGCTTCACAAACAGTCTGAATCTGTTGTTTTCTCATTTACATCTAGTTCAATCAGTATCTTCTCCTCTGGCTGTTAATAAGTGCCCAAAAGGTGTCACTTCACATTTTCCCATTTCTAGTTTCCAGTGAAGAAAATTCTCCCTGGTTTCCTCTAGGATGTGAGTGCTGTCAGTGAGTGGCACTCAGGAGCTCTGGCTCTTGGTGCAGGTCTAGATGTGATGAGAGATCTTCCTGCACATCCACAGGGAACAATTTATGATGACATCTCTTAAATTTCAGTTCTGGGCTGCCTGGAGCAGAGTGAGCTTTCAAGAGCAAGCAATGAGACAAAAGGTGGAGTTCCACAAAGGCAATAATCACCTGCAAATTAACAGAGTTATGTCTCAAAATTTCATTGTTTCAAGTAAGTCATTCTTTCATCTTGACTTTCAAGAGTGAGCAATGTTGTATGTTAAAACTCTCCTTAATTACTCACAACAACTCTAAAAATAGAACTAAATGTTAATTGAAAAACTAAAACAGTGCATTAAGAAAATAAGCACTAATTACTATGTTTTTAAAAGCCCTTAATACTGTGGCCAATCTTGTGCCTTCAAAACACAGAATAAGGATATTCTGAATTCACAGTCAGTTAGCTAATAAAGTTAAAATTGATTTTAAAATCTTATAACCTAAATAATAAAATAAAAATATTTATTAATGTCTTGGCTTTCTTGAGCAACATTATTTTAACAGAAAATAAATTGAAAAATATATTGCAAATGTCTATTTGCTGCCACAGAAACTCTCTGAAAAAATACAGTAGTCTTTTTGCACCAGCATAATCATAACAAAATTTTATAAATTTGGGGTTGTGAACAAGACAAGAATATTTAAAACAAATATCTATTTTGAATCAATTGAATATGTTATATTTTACCATTAAAATGAGAAAGTCTCCTTTCTTCTTATCTCAGAAAGATAAATTTCAAAGCATAAACACCATTCCAAACTGAAGAATGTCAGCAGTAGAATTTTTCCAACAAGGTTTAGTGTTGCTGTTTGGACTGAGGCTATTTTATTTTTTACCTTTAAGGACTTTTGCATGTTCCTTAATGTTCAGAACAGTTTTTCTGAGATCTACTTTCCTGCCAGCCCTTGCATCTATGTTGGGATGATTTCCTTAGTTTCTCTGATTTGAAAGTGGACTGCAACACACTCCAGTAAGCTGACTCGTATTTATCAGTCCAAGTCTGACACATGGACTTCAATTTTCACAAGAAACATATGCATTCAGCAGTAAGGTTGTTAAACTATGTCTTCTGACACCAAAGCTGTACTTAGCTGGCTGGAGACAGGATCAAAGTCCTCAGAACCATGACACTTTGGAAATGTGCTGTTATGAGTGTCAAAACATGCTCTCCCGAAATGTGTGGCTGACTCTTCCAACTCATCTCCACGCCCTGTAAAAGTGCTTGGGCTTCCTATCTGCCTTCTTCAAAAAATAAAGTTTAAAGTTGGTCATAGTCCTATTATCACTTTCAAAATGGTGTTTTCGCAATTGTATTACCCTCTTTGATTTTTGAGACTCTGTGACATTTTAAACACTGAAATTCAAATGCTGCATAGCCAGGAGGACTTTTCAGAAAGTTTGGGCATTTTATGACAGATATCTCAGGTTTGTCTCTATATATCTCTTGAAAGCGGGTTTGTAAATTATATGGATTATAAATTCTTGGGATTTCTGAGTTTATAAACTTTAGTTGTGCCTTACACATAATCTAATTTCATTTTTGTCTTAATCCCTGCAGTCTGTATCAGCTAATTCTTAGGTATTTCCCCTACCTTCTCAAAGACTGTGAAGGAATTAGCCCTCCTCAAACCAGTGAAATCTAGAAAATTTATAAAGAAAGAAACAAACACCACAAACTGTTTAAATTCCCATGAAGCCCACATTATAAATATGTTCAAACTACTTGTGCAACAGTGAATAGAGCTGACATTTCATTTTATTTAGAGCATCATGTATAATACTTGCTCATTCATGGCTCATATCTGAAATCTTGATGTGCCACATTGGATGGGGCTTTGTTTGAGCAACCTCAAGTGGAAGGTGTCCCTGTCCAGAGCAGAGAGGTTGGAACTAGATAATCTTCAAGGTGCCTTTCAACACAAATCATCTTATGATTCTATCCTATAGAATCCTATGATTCTATACTATTGAAACATTAGTTGAACTTTACGAGACTCTGAGAGTGACTTTTGCAGGAGTAGGTTACTAATTCTGCTTTTACTGCTGTCCTTGTTGCTTAAGTTCCTCTGTGTGTGAATATATGTAGTTGCCAACTACCCTAAACTGGGAATTTTTTGCTGCAGTCCAGGTAAACAGCATCCAGTTCTCTCCCCCTATCTGTTCAGCCAGTTGTCCCATTGCAAAAGGCAGTGTGGTTGGTCAAGTCTGATTTTCGTTTGCTGAATCCATGTTGACTCTACTTGATCATCTTGTCTCCTACATGCTTAGAGATAGTCACTAGATGACTCATTCCATCACCTTTACAGGCTGATAGGCCTTTAGTTCCCTAGGTTCTCCTTCTTGCCTTTTCTGGAGTGACATTTGCTTTCCTCCAGTCCTCAGGCACCTCTCCTGACTGCCATGACCTTTCACAGATGATTGAGAGGGAGCAGTGATGTATAGCAATTGCCTCCATAACCAGTGGACACTGATTCCCTTGATATGATTTGCATTATACCAATCTTCATCTATATTAATAGAGAATATCATAACCCAGGATACTGAATTAACCCTGTGTCATAATAATTGCATTAATTATTTATGTAATTGAAGAAAAAATTCTTTTTGCTGCAGAGTCCAGGAGGAAAAGGACAAGGATGAGGGTGCTGGCCAAGGTGTGACTTGGATAATATTTGGAAAACTAGTGGCAAGATTTACTGATTTATTTCTCAAAAGGCCTTAGACAATAACTCTGCTTAGGAGGGAAAGAGTAAGAGTTGTTAGTTCAGAACAGGGCCTGCTTCTATTTCAAGAAATCATTTCCTCTTTCATACAGTGTCTCAGCACCAAATCCATCAGTGCCCTTTACTCTTTTGGGTATCTCTCAGCTGTCTAGAAAGTTACTGTAGAGGAACAGCCAGCTGCCTAGGATTACAAATTACAGCAGAGATCCCCCACACTAGACAGATCACTCATCATAGCCCCTGACACTGCTGTTCTGAGAGGTCATTCTGTTTCTGTCTAGTGGCAAATGACTGTAACAGTAGATGCATCGTTTCATGCCTCCCTCACTGCGTTGACATTTCTGATTTTGGATATTTTATGCAGTTTCTTACATTGTTCCTGAGGACATCAACCTCTTCTTTCTATCTGAAAATATTTGTATTAATATCTTACTCAAATAGGATTGTTGACTGTCATTTTTGTTCCTTTATTTTACTTTTTTATAGCCAAGCCTTGAAGAGTTAAGTCAAATGAGTCTAATCTGTGGCCAGAGTTTGCTATTTTGTTTAGGTTACCTTGTGTCTTATCATCTCATTATCTTCTATTGATGCAGTGAGAAAATCAAAACTATGAAATCTTAATAAAAATGTTTGTCATAAAAAGAATGCACTTTCACTTCAAGATGGACATAGCTACTGAAATTGTTCAAGGATACCTCTGTGTTTGAAATATTCTTGTCTGTCAGTCTCTGAAATAATTTCTATTCCTACTTAATAAATTCAGAGATTAACAGTAAACAATATCTGACTCCATTTGTCAAACATATGTAAAATATTACTTAGTGTTTACCTTTTCTTTGCATGCATAATCACCACCCTTATGTTTAAATTTATTTTACAATGGCAGTGATACCAAGCAAGGTGGAATTAACGACAAGCACATTTTCATAATCAAGATATATTTGGAAGATTTAGCAACATTCTTTTACGAGCATATTTCCATAGGTTCTCTTCATTTTAAAGTAATTTTTTTGCAATTATAATGTTATCTGTATGCACAGTGCATTTGAACTCTTGTCACAACTACCTCTCAGTTTTCTAGAATGCCCATTAAAAGAAATGTTCCACAGTTCTTCAGTTGTTACTTAGACATTGGTTTGGGTTTTTTCCTCATAGTGCTAAATTAGTTGACTCTTAAAATATTGATTTAAGCCCTTAGGGTTGCACAGTGATCTAAGACATGCTTGTTGAAAACTGAATTATAGATAAGTTTTCCCTCATGCTGGAAGAGAATAGCTTAGATGTTCAAAGAGAAGTTGGTGGCCTATCCATTTTAAAATTGAAAAATTTACTTATTTTAATTTAATTATTCCTAGAATTGCATAATACTTAAGGCACTCTGTGTTGGACAAAGTTAGCAACAAAAATATTTGAGCAGGCTGTTCTCTAAAGAATTCAAAATTTTCTTTTATGCAAATTTTAATATAATTAAGGATAATGACCTTGGCTCAAATCAGAAAACATTACTTGTATTTTATATGATTAAACTGCCAGTCATGATAAAAGAATTTCTTTGTTGTTCTAAATTTTGAGTTATATAATAATTAATTTGAAAAATACAAAAAAGGAAAATCTAAGAAAATGTAGAAATAGAATATTGCTAACATTCTAATATTGTTTTGTTTACTTAAAATGCATTTGAATGTAGATAGTGTATTTATTAACATTTTTTTTAAAAATATTCAAAACAAAAAAAAAAAAAATAAGGCAAAAAACCTAAATTGTAGTTCAAAATTATTGTATAGAAAGGTAGATAACATTAAAATGTCACATAAGACATCACAACTAGGTTGAACTTCTTAGTGTAAGAAAAAGGACTGACATACTTCTCTTCTTGTGTGCATGTTGAATTTTGCGGTATTAGAAATACAGAATTACTTAAAGTGATACAAAGTGAAGAATTCCATCCTTTGATGACAAAATAATGTTAAAGATAAGTAATACAGAAAGGAAAGTCACATAGGAAATGAAACTTGTGTATGAAGAAAGAAAGGTCCCTTGTTTCCCAAAAGAAATTACCAGATATGCAAGGGAAAATTTCATATTGATTTTTCACCTATGAATTAGAATTTCCATTCATCTGAAATTGCCACAGACTTATACGAGCAGTTCCTCAGCTCATGTTAGCTCCATGTCAGAATTCTAACAATGAAGTAATTTATTTTACATTTTGCAAAAAATCCCCAAACTGTGATTCTTTGGAGAGGTTTTATGTCAAGATGCAAACTCTGAGAATTAGATTTCATTGAGATAATCACTGTATAAGAAGAAATATGTAATTGAGGTGTGTTTCTTTTTCCTTCTAGGCCAGATTTGCTCTATATTCTTAATACCATTGGGCCATGGTTCTTCAAAAGTAGAAGAATAAGAGTGGTTGTGGTTGTGCAAGAAAATCTGTACCAGCAGGGGACATCTGGAATCTTGTCCTTTTTTTTATTCTTTAAATCTACAGTTTAAGATATGAATAAATCTACTGCAGTATAACCAATCCCTGAAGGAGAGACAGAGAAGAGGCTGGTTCTGTCACTCCCAGCTTTTTCATGACCTCCAGGTTAAGAGTACCAGTATGCTAATTTCAACACTGTTAATACACTAAGTGTGTAGATATATCAGTTGAGTAATTAATTAGTAATGATACTAGACAGCCCTCATACAAAACACTATATTAATTGTATTTGCACTGTGTAACAATTCTTGTGTTCTATCCCACGTAAGAGGAAATGCTAAATTTAGTACTAAATAGTGCTAACAGTACTAATAGTAGTGCTAAATTTAGTACTAATTCCTTGCTGATAGCACTAAAGATATCACTTAGACAAATTAGCTATGCAGAGGATAACCCATCCTGAAAAGAACCATGATGTCATATCTATATTTTTTCTGGAACCCAACATTAACAAAGTAGTTCAGAGGGAAATGAGAATGTATGATTTATTATCCAGTGTAGATAATAATTATCCTATTGCATTTGCTCATATTCTACTGATGGACTATGTGTAAAGCTTTCAAACATCAGACTACAATGCAAACATAAAAGGATCTATGCAAAGTTTTGCAAGAAGAGATTTTAAAAAGAACGTGTGGAAATATAAAGTGTGTATTATGTCTACATGCATCATGGTGAACTTTAGCAGACAGGGCTTTTCTTCCTGCAAGCATAAGAAAAAGAGAAAAAAGAAATTAATTTATCGGGTATCTGGGCAACAATATCTTTATCCTGTGGCTGTCACAACAAGGACAGCATTCTGAATGTATGCATTTTTTCACTGATCTTTGATCAGAGATTCATACTTCTGCCCATAGTTTTAGGTAAAGCAATAGTGTTATTTAACTAACTTGCTATATCATGTGTTGGACTTCTGGTCTAGAAATTAATGAGTACTTCTCAAAGGGAAATGCTCACAGGCAGATCTGATAAGCTATTTTTTTAAGCCATTTTAATAAATCAGAAAAAAGATCCAGTAACTGTGTATGTTTTATCTATACAAAAAAAACCTCATAAACTTTTCTCATATATATTGGATTTATTATATTTCTCCAAAGCAATTTGAAAAGGACTGAATTATACTCCCTTTCAGGTTCCAAAAGAACTTTAGTAATAAAATGAGAAAGTTGTTGCTGAAATTCATTTCTTATAGATTTATAGGAAAACTAAAAATTGCTTTGATGTCTTTTGCATTCCCTTGCCAATTTAAAAAAAAAAAAAAAAAAAAAAAAAAAAAAAGAAGAAAAAAGAGATAAAAGAACTTCTATTAAATTTAACAACACTCTTCTCCTCTCCCCCACTTCAAACCTCATTTATCTTTTATGAGCCCTGGGCATCTTGCCATAATAGAACTGTGCATAATACTAGAGTTCTATAATAATTTTGTGGATTTTCTTTTTTTACCCTAAATAATTACTGTGGCACTGGCCCTACCATTTAAGAGCTTAGGTTGAATAGACCAAAACTTTAAACACTACAGCATGTAGTTCAATATTCAAAGCACTGAACTTGGTCAATTAAGGTAACAAATTTTCAGAGGGATTGCTAGGTCCACTTGCTGCTAACAGCACTCCTTGCAGATTAGCACAGCCTAAAAATAGTCACTGGGATATACACCAGGAGTTGTGGGAAGAAGAGAAAATATTAACATATATTAGAAAACGTATAAATATGTTACACATCCTTTAATTTAATTGATTTTTTTTTCTATTGATTTCTATTGGGTAATTTTCTGGGAAAAAACATTAACTTTTAGTGAATCAAAGAACTGCTGATTATACCTTGATGAAGTTCTTATTTTTTTTTCCTTTTTCTGAAAATATAGATATTTTTACCATCTAATCTTATTTTCTGTTCATTTAAAGGCATTCTATTGTCTTTGAAAAGTAGATCCAATGAAGACAAGGGCTAAACTATTGTTGATTTTGATGAAGTGGAAGCAATGTATAAAAGGGAGGGTTTTATTCAGATTTTCTTTTAATACAGATATCTGTAATGAAAAGACCTATATTAGAGCATCTGTCCAGACATCTTTAAAAAAAACACTTGAGAAAAAAACAGTTATTTGGAATCAATGATTTTAATGTAAAGAAGGAAAATTTTTTGCAGTGAACATTTCCCTGAAATTGCCCTTTTTTCACCTGTAATTATACCAGTTATTTTTCTATACCTGCACCATAATGTTTAATCTTAGGCATCAAAGAATCCTCCCATATTGACAGCTTCACTTTAACACAAATGAGAAAATTTTGTCAGTCATTTCAACTGAATTACAGTGTAACTTGTTAAAACATTTGTAAGCAACATAAAAATCTGTATCCTAGGCTGAAGTATAAATGTAGGTTATGCAGCTCAAAAGCTATTCCTTTGCTCAAAGGCAAGGGAAGAAAGAGCAACATCTGAAGGACATTGTGGATATTGTCTTGAGAATTCTGAGCTCTAAATGTGACCAGTAACCTAATGTTGAACTCCTGCATACATCAACTGAATCCATGCAGCAGAGTTGGAAATATTGAAAGACTCCAATATAATACAGGAGGAAAACTGATACACATTTATCTTGAATATATTGTATTTTTTGTTTTGAAGGTACAATAAAGACAGTGGCCAGCAGGGTTAGCCTCCATTACTAACTTCCTATTGAACAGGTGGATAGAGGGAAAATTCTGAATTGGAGATTTCAAACAGAGTAGAGTTTGGTGCTTAAGATCACAGAGATGGAGAAGATATAAGAGAACAAAGCTTTGGGAGTGAGTCAGATCTGTGTATACCTCTTAAAAACATTACTCTCTGAAGAAATTACCTTCTTTGCCCTAATCTTTTGAGCCTTGGTTTTCAGAGTCAGCCCACCAGCAAACAAAATGAATGTGTTAATAGCTATCATGCAACTCGATTCCAATATTGACAAAAAGTGCACTCAAAGAATTCCAAGTACTTTTTGTAATATGAGGTCTTTTTGAAACTTTTTCAGTATTTTATTTCCAGAGTTCCTAAAGTCTCTGTTTTAAAACTGTGGAAGTGAAACCAATTAATGACAGGTAGTAATGTGATTATAATGAAAGAGAAATGAGATTTGATACCAATCTTGTTTTCTCTGTCAAAGAGAGTTGAAAGTGTAACAGGTGCCCATCACTGAAAACATGAATTCTTTATTATAAATTATAAAAGAAATGTGTCATTCATGAGTTTCAGGCCTTTCCTTAGAAGGAAGTCAAATAATTAATTTTTCAACAATAGAAAACAAATGACTGAAAAAGGAAAAAGGCTAGGTTCTCAGCCAAATCTGTCAAAATGAAGTGTTGATGATTTCTAGGGAGAGGAAAATTTCACTACATCAGCCTGTGAATTGAAACTACAAAAACCCTCAGATTTCTGGTTTGATTTCGTAGGGTGTTTGTTTGTTTGTTTGTGTGTTTGTTTTAACAAGACTCCTGTGGGACTTATTGGTGTTCTAAGAGCTTAAGGTGGCTTATATTTGCATTGTAAAACTTTCAAGTCAATTTTTTTTTTTCATGCTGGGGGAATTCTTTCTGCCAGAGGGTTGCCTTTGAGATTACAACGTCTCCTGTGTGGATAGAAAATCTTTTCTGGACAGCAAGTTTGTTGAGTTAGAATTGTTGGAAAAAAACTTCAAGAGTAAAAGAAGGCTAGCATTTATCTTCACTACTAAGAAACATGTAAGTTTTATAAGTAGGGGCCAAATATATTGTAGGAAAGAATGGATTGGGAAAATATCAGTTTTAGGATGTTTGGAGTATTTTCTATCCAAGACTACCCACTGCAGTTTTTCAGTAAAATGATGTCATTCAAGCCTGAGATGTTTATTGAGTTGTGACATAAGTCCATGACTACAAGTAGTCCCACAGAGAAGGTAGGCCTTTCAAACCCAAAGTGAAAAATACCAAGTCTGAATTATTTTTCCTTTTCCTTTTCCTTTTCCTTTTCCTTTTCCTTTTCCTTTTCCTTTTCCTTTTCCTTTTCCTTTTCCTTTTCCTTTTCCTTTTCCTTTTCCTTTTCCTTTTCCTTTTCCTTTTCCTTTTCCTTTTCCTTTTCCTTTTCCTTTTCCTTTTCCTTTTCCTTTTCCTTTTCCTTTTCCTTTTCCTTTTCCTTTTCCTTTTCCTTTTCCTTTTCCCTTTTCCTTTTCCTTTCCCTTTTCCCTATTTTCTATTCCATATTCCCTGTTCTCTATTCCCTATTCTCTATTTTCTATTCTCTATTCTCTATTCTCTATTCTCTATTCTCCATTCCCTTTTCCCCTTTCCCTTTTCCATTTTCCTTCCCCCTTTCTCTTCCTTTATGTGTTTAATCAAGGACATCTTTTTAAAGTACTCGGATTATTATATCATTTGCTCTTGAGTTGATCTAGTTTTCAGGTAAACTTCTTCATTTTATTCTCACTATGGTCTAATTTTTTTTCATTTTCAGAACCGACTTTAAATTATTCAATTTTATATGAAAATTCCATAATGGTCATGCGGCTTCCAAATATGGATTTTCCAAATTATTTTCCATATAATAATTAAGGAAACCAAAATATTCCAAATCCTGTAAATCCTTTCTAATTTGAAAGTTACCACTGCCTTTCTGTGACTAAACAATTGATTTCTCCAGAATGCAATAAGACTTTGATTTTAATCTTTTGCAGTGTTCATATAGTTGAGAAGGTTGGAAGTATATTCCTGATAACCACATTTCAGTTTACAACAAGAAAATTCTGATACAAAAAATATAAAATCAATGCAAAAAGTGATCTATAAGATGACACTTTTACACTGAAGCATGACACCTGGAATAAACTGTGCTTCCTGCCATGATCTATAAGCCACTTATAGCAGCTTGGGTCCACTTAAGAAAGTGTTAAATATGGTCTTATACACCTAATATCTTAGTTTGTCCTTTAAATAATGGGGAAGATAACAGCCCTCAAAACACTTGATTCATGAGGCAGATTATCCTTTTTCTATAAACAAGAACAAAGAGGATGTGAATAAGCTTTAAATTACCTCAGGCAGAAGTGGATATTTCCATATGCATGTATTTCCTCCTAATAACTTTCTGCTTCGTATTAACCCAGCAGCTGGAATAAAACTTATTAGAACAAACTGTGGTCTCCCAGGAACCTTCCTGTTCTCAAGCCAATGGATTAATGTTACATAAAGAGCTTGATATTCTTATTTAGTGAGTTTCTCCATGTCAGTTTTCCACACATATCATCTCTGGTCTAGTCTCCCTTCAGGCTAAGCCCACTAATATATGCTGTATCTGGTTGTTGCTTGGATCCATTTTCATGCTTTCTATCTTTGTGCTACATCAGTGCAAAGAAAATTAGGCAAGATACAGCTCGTATATTCCCAAAAGGTATACAAGCAAATGAACAAACCTAAGTTCCTGCCTTACTGTAGTACTGCCAACATTATTAGCCACTCTGCTGGAGAAAGGATATCCTGCTCTATTAAGGTAAACCTTGGTAATCTTTATTTGTTCTTTTTCATTCCTGCACTGCAAATATATTTTGCATCCTACACACTTTTGTGCTGCAAACAAGAAGCATTTCTCAATTTCCTACTTCATTACTAATCTTATTTTTTATAGCTTCTCTAAATTTTGTATCGGTTTATAAAAGTCTGTAGTCCATTTAGCATTGATTACATTTTTAGTTGGGAATGATTGCAGTGCAAGATGGCATCTGCTATCTTTTCTGGCCCCCTATTTTTAATGGTGAAGGCTGGGTCAGCCCACAGTTTCAATCACAGCCATCAGGAACTAAGATATTTTACCATTATTTACAAGGAAAAAGTAAACCCCAGCTCTACTCCTCTGCTCTTGCAGCTATAAAATTTAGCCTGCTTTTAGAATACTGACTTTTCTGTGGCTCTAGCATATTGCTTTCCTCTTCCTTGGTACTACCTTTCCTGTCCCAAAATATAGCAAAACATGGTAGAATCAGAAAAAAAACGTTTTCAAGACTCCCAGTATTTATCTGGTAAATATTTTATGACCCTATCTAGAAAACATGATAGATTTACTGCATATATATTTATATAAAGAAGGTTATTTTAACAAGAATGTCTTCTTTTGCATTGCAAGACATTCTGCCTGTGTTGTTACTTCCTCTACCATTCATGTGCAAAAGTAGCATCACTGTATCTGTTAGCATATGAGTTAAAAATAATTAGTAATATCATGAAAATTGCGTTTTTAACAGAATTATTAATTAATTTAAAAAAAAAAAAAAAAAAGCTAAACAGATTTGTGAGCTTCCAAGCAGCCACTCTCTAGTCTGCAACTCACAAGCACAATAGAAGTCACCCACCACCCGTCAGTGAGCCCTGAGAATCCAAACTTCCCTGAGATTAGTGACAGTGGAATGATGCAAGCAGCTGTGCAAGCTGCAATTCTTCCAAAATGCCAACCTTTCTCCAGCTAACATGAGTATTTTACTGAAACTGCTACTGGGCTCAGGGCTGTGGGCTCGGAATCTAGTCTGCATATGTCAATAAGTATGGAAAGAAAAACAGGTCTGTGACAGGGCTGTTCTGGGCATGCTTGATCTCCAGGATCCCCCTCAAAACATTTTTTGTTCGTCTCACTGACTATGTTGCAATTTCCAGTACTTTAGTTCCATGCAAATGCTATGACACAGAGGGATTTTTAGTATAGGTAACAAGGCATACATGATCAAATTCTGCATGTGAGAGAGAACTTCTCTCAAGTCAGTAATTTTTGAATCCATCCACTAATTTGGCAAAAAAGTTGGACAGTCTGTATAATATTTCCTACAATTTTTATGGAAATAGGGAGCCACATATGTGAAAGAGACTTTATTAATGCCATTACTAAGTGAGAATTCTTGCACAGCTGAAATTATAAAAATCAAGCTCCATTGGCTCGTAGAGCTACTTATTTGAAAATCTGGCACTGAACCTTACAAATATCTCCTTACTCTTTGACAGATGTTTGGTGTTCTGCATGAAGATGTATCCTAGAGAAATGAAACAATAACAACGTTTTCATTTCAGTTGTTTCAATTTTGATGCTTGTTTTCATTCTCATAAGCAAATGTTTTTCTCTTGTTCTTTCATAAACTGCCATGGGATAAAATAAAATAAATCTCTAAGAACAAAAAGAAAACAATAAACCTCTTAAGTGGCTATTTGGTTTTTGTTCAGACTCTTAACAGCTGCTTCATTCTTCTTCACTGGTTCCAGATTTAATAAGACCATGTAAGACTTTAAGAAAACAGCAATTAAGAAATTCCTTTTTTTATTTTTTTCTTAAACTGTTTTTTTCCCCCCAGATTCTAATATAAAATCATATGCTCCAGTTTTCCTTTGAATATAATGCCTGAATTTCTTATTTATAATTTATTGACTTATTTTTTTAAGAATACTGAAAGTAACAAAAATGTTTCTTTTCCTTGAATAACAGCTCAAAACTCCTATCTAGTGATTAGACTCAAAACAATGAAATAAATCAATCTTTATTCTGGTGAAATATCAGACTTTTGCAAACCGAAACTAATGCATTAGATCAAAATCTGTTTTGATCTGATCATGTGTGTCTCTATGTAAGCAGTACTGAAGCATTTGAGGAATTGTTGCTATGAAAGTTTTAATATGCTATCTCTTCCTTGAATAGAACAAAATTACTCATTCATTTCTTAGTTAAGAATTTTGCATTCATTCTTGGGCTTTCCTTGTCTTTTACTTTATTAATGTAGCACTAAGGATGCCACTCGACCCAATTTCTTTCAGTTTTCTGCCCTAATCTGCCTTGGAGACTGCATTGCTCTTAACAAAGTTGATGTATTCTGGAGCTACACTGACTGAAGACTATCATCGAAACATGTAAGATCCTGACTTGGAAGGGACACGTTAGGATCACCAAAGTATCATCAATAAGTATCATGAAACTATCATCAGCAAGTGTTCTTGTTGTAGTTGAGCTGTTTTACATACTGGTGGACAAAGTTACTTTTCTTCACAGTGGGAAGTGTGAGGTCACATTTTACATTTGTGCTGAAAACAGCATTGATAACTCAGTGATGTTTTCATTCCTGCTGTGCAGGGTTACACAAAGACCTTTTTACTCCTTGCACCACCCTGCCAGCAAGGAGACTGGGAGTGAAAAAGCAGGGCTGGGGCACACCTGGGACAGCTGACCCCAGCTGACAAAAGATCTGTACAATGTAGTGTAACAGCATTGAGAGCTGGGGGAAGGAGTAGAAAGGGATGCAAGTTTGGAGTGTGATGGTGTTTATTTTCCCAAGTCATTTTTAGCCATGTTAGCCCTGCTAGACATGAGACCCTACTTTACTGGGGATGGCTGAACACCTGCCTGCCCATGGGAAGTGAATCCCTCACTTAACTTTGTTTGCATTCACTGTTTTTGCTTTACCCATTAAACCTTCTTTATCTCAACCCAAGATTTTTCATACTTTTTCTGGCCCGTTCCACTAGGGGAGTGAGTCAGGGACTCAGACACCTGAATGCACTTGAGGTGCCTATTTTTTGTGTCCTAAGGTGGGTCATGGTTTCTGGTAAGGTGTTCTGGTCACTGTTTCTGGTAAAGTGAGTTGGTGTGCCAGGTGTGCACTGAAACAGGAAAATAATCTGTTTTATTTATGGACCTGAAAAGCTTTAAAGTCTTGTTTGCTTCTCTAGCAATTGACTTATTTCTGTCCTAATTACAACAATAGCAATGCTTCAGTATATTATCTGGCACCTGAAAAAGCCTTTTGACAGTATCAGTGTCCTGCTGCTGAATCTTTAATAACACTATAATATCACCTGTCATCAGATAGAGTTCCAATGGTCGCTTTATCATTACTCCTCCCTTTTGCTCTTTGCTAGAAACCAGAAGAAATGTGATGCACTTACTGAGGAAAATCTGTAGTGCCCCAAAGATGCATTCTCAATAGCCTAAATTATCTTCAACTTGAAAATAAAATTAAACTTCAAATTGAATTTTAGACAGTAGTGATAAAATTTTAAAGAGGAAATTGATAGTTGAAAATCTCCTTTTATTTTTAATGAAGTTTCACAGACTAGTCATTTTATTTTTCCAACATTTGCAATGCTGATTTGACATCTCCAATACTTGTTTCAACGTTATATTTTCTTTACAAAAAGACAATGTGTCATTTTTCACTTATATGCCTTATAGCAAAAACAAAAGCAAGTGAGAAAGACATTTGTATTCAGTAATATATAGCAGCATATAATCTTCTCAAAATCTTAGTCTGTTTTGATGTATTGCTAGGATTCACTCCACAAAGTCACCAAGATGTAACTGCTAATTTTTGCTTTGGTTAAAGCATCATTCAATTAATATAAAGTGAGAACAAGATTTTGAGTGAGAATGTGACTAATTTCTTGAACAAAAGGTTCAGAAGATCACCTTCTGTCTTTGTCTCCTCTCTTTTTTTTTCTAGTATCTAATCTGAGCTTCTCCTGGTGCAATTTAAGGACATTTCATCTCATCTTTTCACTTGAGACGTAGCAGAAGAGAACAACCCTGCACCCCACTACAATTTCTTTTCAGGAAGTTCTTCTTTCCTCAGAGAGCAGCGAGATCCCCCTTGAGTCTACGTTTTTTCCAGACTAAACAATCACAGTTACCTCAGCCACTCCTCATAAGATATGTTTTCCAGAGCATTCAACAGCTTTGTCACCCTTCTTTGGAGACATGCTAAATTTGAAATAACATCAAGATTGAGGTTTGAAGGAGAGTGTAACTCAAGAAAAGTGAATATAGTTAATAAAATCTGTAAAATTAGGAAATACTAAGGCCCAGATCGTTGACACTAAATTTTGAATTCTTCTCTCAGCCCTGAAATGTTGCAGTATAGACTATGTATTTAGACCTCTGTTGAGCTAAATTAATTACATTTTTAAAACACTAAAAGTGTTTTGGACATCTTTTGAATAGCAAAATCAGAAAAATCAAATCTATTTTTGCAAAGGGATCTCTCTGCCTTTTAAATAAAAAATAGTGTATTTATTCCACTTAGTTGACAGAGATTATCAAGATGTCATTGATCTCACATATTCTCTAGAATGAAAATATTTTCCAAGAAGTCACGTCTACAAGGGTGGTAAATAGCTATTTCATATTCAAATCCACTTGGCTGCTTTATAATTTTCATCAAACCCCAGGAATTCCTCATATAAAAATTACCTCATCAATAAAATTTTGTATTGCAGAATGGCATCTTAACGTTTCTGACCATGGCAGTTGCCCTGTGTAGCTCTGATGTTCCAATACATCCATCTCTGATGCAGAACTCTTAGTTTCAGTAAAATATAATATATATTTACAATGGCTAAATCTTGGCTTTGTGTTCCTCTTGTGAGGAGGGTGACTGTCATCTCTGAGGCATTTAAGTTTAAAGCTAATCCTGGTTATGTGAGCAATTTCACATTGTAATGAGAAACATTTCTCAAGGGGAAATTAGAGAAGAATTAACCTATGTATGACAATTTGTTTCTGATAACCATTCAAAATATTTTTTTAATTGCATTTTGGTATTGACTACATTTCTAAATGTAAATTTACACATTTTAAAAAACGTTCAATACAGGGTGTCATTCAGCAAAGTTTTATTTTGGAGTGCTGTACTTACTTCAAGACTGGGACTGTATTCTACAGACTATTAAAGAAAGCCTATAACTAAAAAAAATAATGTTAGTCCTACTATATACCTAGTTTATTATGCTACTAGTAGGCAAACAATAAAATGAAAAGAATTGCTTGTCAGGAATTGTCTTGCTGAAATGGTGCATATAAAACAGAAAATTGGTTTAGAATTTCTTCCAGGAAAAGTACTAACTTGCATATGTTCACTACTGCTAGTCCAGGTCAACTTATATATATTTCAAAAAATCCTTTGAAGTTTTTCACTTTCTGTCTCAGTGTGAATATACAGCAAGTGAAAAATATACAGAAGGAAATACGTTCGCTTTCTTTGTCTTTTATGTTAAACACCAGAGACTTTTTCCAAGAAAAAAACCAAAATATGTAATGAATTGTTATACCTTTACCCAATGCTGCACAGAACTTCTTTTCTGGAGGCTGACAGTTCTCTACTGCTATGATATGATATTCTCATTTGAGAGGTTTACTGCTCTGTAAATGCTGAATCTGTGCTAGATTGACTTATCTGAGGTGAGATGATCAGCAAAAGTGTTAGTTTGTCCACTATCCATATATACAGAGATACCTGGGAAAGTTCCTGGTGAAGGGCCCACATGCACACCTCCTTCCTTCATGGTGGAGGCAGAATTACCCACTCAGCTTTGTCCATACAAAGCTACTTTTTTTGCCATTTATTTTTTTATTTTGTTCATTGGGTCCAGTGCTCTGATGGAAACAAATGATTGCTTCCATTTTCTCTCGGGGGTGAACAGAAAAACAGCTCTTAGGAGAAGTTAGGTCCTCTGAACTGAGGACCTATCCCTCTTGCTAGCTGCTTTCTCTTTAGTGCAGTCCAAAGTTCTCTCTGTCACATTTCCATTTAATCCACAATCAGATGTTTGGGGTTCACATCCCTTTTTTTCCCTATGGCAGATAAAGCAGAGTGTGGCATGGTATAGCTGCCTGAAGGCACCATTTGATGTTCTCTGGGATGCCACAGGTAGAAGTAGGGGACTGGCAGCTGGGAAACAGAGCTGGTTGGTGGCTCTTGTACTTCAGCAGTGGCAGCTGGCGTCCCTTTGTGGAATAATAATGAATAATAACAAGAATTTTCTGAAATAAGGATAATTTTATTCAATTAGTCAAGGCTATGCTTCAGTATCCACCTTGATATTAGCACAAGATGCTTTGCTATTTTGTGATTCTTTGTAATCCTAACAATTTCCATCTCAAACTGTTCCAAGAATTTTCCCTAAGATGGTTGAAATGTGAATGATTAACACAAGCAATATTATTAAAAAATTATGATGAGTTTGGAACAAAAATTATTTTTCCTCTGGTGCAAACCCAAGGACAGTCTTAAAAAATCATTTAGAGTTAGGGCACTGCAAATAATGTTCCTTTACAGAAGACAGGGCATAGTGTGTATAGATCCCTCTGTTCTCGTTTTGCCTTTGGTGGAATGGTCTCTCCTCATAAACCAGCTTTTCATTCTCAGCAACTGAAATCCCTGTAACATGGTAGCTGCTTATCAGAACTGAGGCATACTAGCACCTTAACAGTTTTAGGTTCCTGTTTTATCAGAATTTGGGATGAGATCACTCTAGAAATGAGATCTACTAATTCCTTAACAAGTGGTAAGGATTTTTTTTATAACTGATGATCCAAAATATAAACAAAATTAGGTCAGTGTGTTACTGAGTACAGAACAGAGAATGCTGGCTGAAATCTTTAGGATTGTATTCTGAAAAAGAAATAGTTTGATACTTCCATTGCAGTTTGGCATTTGTGATACATTGGTTTTGAAAGATAAGATATAAAATTGCTGTCAAAACTCTCAAAACTGTGAAGTCTAAGTGTTTTAATGAACATCTGGTTTTAGTGCATTTCCTTTCTATAACTTAAAAAAAAAATGTCATCTGCCATTTCAGAAGAAATAAAATGATGTTCATCTTAGATGAAAGTTACAGGTGAAAGTTCCACTTGCACATGGTATGAAAATTTAAGTAATGAAGAATAAAATACATAATGTGTTGGAATATTCAGATTTTAATAAATTGTCTTTTTCATTCCAAGAGCAATACATCTTATATTTGTATCCAGTAATCAGTTTCAGGGTTTTGAGTTGGCAAAGAAATTTATCTTTTAGACTGTTGCCATGTGCTTTCTTATTTTCTTTCATCCAACAGTTTTATTTCTCCCCTTTTGCTCCTGTCTTTTATTTTCTTCTGCATACTCACACTTTCTGATCTCCTGCCTTGTATTTCATCTTCTCAGCTCTTATCCCAGTAGATTTCTTTTCAAAATGCATGCATAGCTCTGAGAAAATGACTTGGGAAGGAGGATCCCTGGGGAGAAGGCCTCGGGAAATGAAATAGCTCAGTTTAAACATAACAATGAGTTGATCTTAGGATTGGGGTGAATGCAGTTAAGTCTGCTGAGTTTGTATTGTTTTTTTCTTGAACAGCACCAAATAATCATACTTCAAACATGCCTAAAAAAAATAATTAAGCCATGTCAGAAAGATAATTGAACATTAGGTTAGTAACTTTTTTATTTCACTCAGTAATGCAAGTCTATTTACTGGTTGTTTGGGCTAAATTTCAACCAACTTTTCCACCCCTAAAAATGTACTCCTAAGGTATTAAAGCAGCATACATTAACAGAAAGGTTATGGATGACAGCTGGGTTGGCTGATGATAGCTGAAGGAAATCAGGTTTTGCTAGGTGGAAAGATTATTCCTGAAGGGCTCACACCAGTGAGATGGCAAAATCAAATAGCAACTGTGCCTTCAGCTGCTGGCATTGCAATGTGTGTGACTATGAAATCTGCATGCACAAGCTAATGGTTCTTTTTCACTGCACTTTTTTTCTCACTCTGTATATGAAAGACAAATTGTATTTTGCTTTCCTGGAACCACACCAAATAATTTCCAGGTGTTGTGTTTGTCCATTTAATCACTTTTTGATGTAAGATACAGTCTAAATGAAAAAATGGCACTATTCTATGTAAGTTCTACTGACTCATCTGCACTGATTCTTAGAAATGGTTAGGATTTAAAAAAATGCATTCTTTATTCACCAGTCACCTGTAACATAATTTCAAAGCATGACTTCTTTTCCAGAATCTAATGTATAAAAATGAGTTTTTACTGTTTTATTCCAGTGTAGAGAACTGAGTTCTAAAACACTGTAGAGCCACCAATAGCCAGATTCTGTAGTAAAATTTCAGACACTTGGATTATGCAGGTTTTTTAGCCTTTAGCCAACACTTTATGGCACAGGCTATAAATTAGGAAGGAATTTGACTTTTAGTGGCTTCATATCACAGTCTATCAGGGCAGTGTGGAAACAAGAGCTATTTCTATTAGCATAATAATGAAACATTTTTTCCAAAGATAGAATGAAATCAACAAACTAATTAGATTTTATGCATAATACTTGATGGTCAACATTAGACAAAAGAGAGAGCAAAATCTTTCATTTAATGCAGCCAATATTGGACAAGGAAAAAGAACAAGAAGACAGCATAAGCCACTGTGAGAGTAGTGCTTTTCAGAATGAAATCATGTGCATCTCACTTTCCCACTTCCATCATACAAAAAAGAAAAGGAAAAAAGTAGTTTTCAACATAGCATGATATTAGTCACTTAATTCAGGAGTCATGCACACAATTACAGAGGCAGAGCATTCACATACCTCAGCTATGACACACATACATTTAGGGAAGAAGTGCAGTATTTTGCATCTAAACTTAGAAAAACACACATTCTAGCTTGTTCATAGACCTCCTTCAAAAGGTAATGAAAAACCTGGAATCTAGAGACGTTTGTTTCCAATGCTCTAAGTGTATTTTGTGTCCTCTGGCATATTTGCTGGAACTCAGTTTCCCTGAGATGCTGAGGCCAGTGAGGCCAATGGCACTGGTTTAACAGAATTTGGTTTCTAGCCACATTTGTTCAGACTGTCAGACCTAGTCCAGTAGTAAGAACATGTAGCTAGATAACATTAATATTCCTTCATCTTTATATAAACCAGTATAAAAGCAGTAATAAACCTTTTCCTAAGACCTGCTACACAGTTCTTCTGTATTCATGGAAGCCAGGTTGATTAATTCTGTCCTGTAACATCTCAAATGCATCTCTGGAATTACTGGAGAGCATATCTTATTCCTTTCTATAAAATATGTATGAGTATTTCTAATATAATTTCTTCTTTTCTACTTTTATATTCCTTTTCTTACCTGTATCCTTCTTCTCCTCTATGTATCTACTGCCTTTAATAGCTCCTTCTCTCTTTCTCATGTGCTTATCATAACTCAATTACAGATGTAGATTTTCCTTCCTGCTTGCAAAATAATGGCATAATTTATTAAACAATTAAAGGACTTTCAGATAAATCCTATACTTTCAGATAAATCCTATTTTGACATAACAAAATTCATAAAAACAATGTATAAAAGTTCACTTTATTCTATGAAGAATGAAAATAAAAATTTTTATTCATATAAGATAACAAGGAGAGGTTGAAAAGGAAACATTCTTTTAACAATAATGTCTCAAATAATGCAGCAGTAGAAAGGAAAGGTAATTGAAATTTACTCACTCATAAAGAGACTAATTGAGTATTTTCATGCAGAATATTTAAAATATAAATGGAAATAGCTTTTGACAAATTGCAAGTAACTCAGCAAATATATTAATAGTAATTTATGTGAATTGTGTATAATATAATTTATGCCAAGGTTGCTGAAATTTTATCAGATCATCACTCCCTGAAAGCACAGAATCAGATATTGACCTCCTCAAGTTAAAAACTTTAAATACAGCTTATCTGGCATTTTTTCTTTCTCATTATAAAATAAGCTGCTGCATTAACTGCTTACCAAAGATTCATAATATATTGCTCTTCTGCTTTATTCAGCTCTTGAGTAGAAATGGTTCCAAAACACAGCCTTAGATGTAAAGAGTCTCACACTGTTTGTAATTCTGTGGTGTAAACAGACTTTCACCTACATAAACAGATAAAAACTGAGACCAAATACTCTCATCTTGTAGCGGGTTCAACACTGTAAATTTCAATCTCAGTGCCATACCTTCAGTGTGCTCCTTGATGTAAGTGAATTGACTGAAGCACATGAGTGTTTTTCTATTTGTGTGTCCACTTCATATGATTGTCTAAGACTTCCACAGCAGAGTCAATATCTACACAGAAAAAAGTATCACAGCTGCAGAAAAAATGCTTTATGTACGTAATGTCCCATTTAATCTAATATCTAAAAGCAGACAGAAAATTTTGAAAGCTTCTTAATACAAAATGAAAAGCAATTCAAATATTTATCTGGAAAAAAATGCTGTCATTATTTTTAACGTTTTTCTTGGAAAACTAATGCTGTCCCCACTCCTTTGAACACTATAACATTATGTTTCAATGACAATATATTGTTTGGCATTTCACTGTTCCTATTCATTTTATCCATGACTCTTTGTGATTCCACAGACCTCTATCATATGCAATATTTTCTATTTTATTTTATTATTTGTTTATAATTCTATATTTCCAAAACTGAAGAGAACCAAAGTTTCGGTCCCTTCTTGCTCAGAAGTCACTCCACAGTTCTGATAATTTTCATTGCCCTGCCCAGACTGTAACTGGTGATTTTTCCCACACCTCAGGTGAACAACACCACCTTTACAGCCTGTGGGAAAGCCAGGACATTGCTTTGCAGCTTCTGTAAGCCTGTGGCCTTGGTAAGAGAGCTCCCTGTAACTGTGGATTTCATGTATGTAAATAAGTAAAAAAGTTTGTTTTCTCTACAGTGTTGTTTTGTTGGTTTTCTGTTTGTTTTATTTGGTTTTTGTTTTTTTGTTTGTTTGGTTGGGTTTTTTTGGTAGATTTTTTAAAATGAAGTTATTGCAAATGTTCAGAAAAATAGAGTTTACAATGATATTTGTCATCTATTCTCCCAGAGGTATAGTGTGAGAGGTACCTTTTTAATTCAGGTCAGTGCATATTTAGGTTGGATTGATGAGAAGAAATTGCTAATTAAAGTACACAGATTCCACCAGGGACTTGTGTATTTTGAGGACACAAAATGTAATTTTCAAAGAGAGATGACTGCAAAATTGCAAAAGATCTTTCATTGGCTTTTCTCCTGCACTATTCCATCATTTCCACTTCCCCCATCCCAGAGCAGCAGCTGAGCTAATAAAAGAAACTCCTAAATTCTGGGATGAAAAATTGCTTATTTCACCAGGAAATGTAGTTCCATTACAAAACCAAACCAAACTAATACCCACAAGGTATAGTGGGACTATGATTCTTAAACACAAAAAATGTGTTACAACTCCCAGTAGAGTTCCAAACATGAGTTTTCACTTCTTTCTGGTCAAAAGTGAGCCCTTCTACAACATCTGTACTGACTAGGGTAGTGCAATATTTTTTAGGAATAGAATTATATACCATTTGAGTCAGGATTATCTCACTGTGGATCAAAGTCATGATTCAACATTGAAATATCTCTCTTTCAACATGTGCTGCCACTGTCTTTAAACCAATTTCTATCAACTTCACCTCTTCAAAAGAATAAACAAACAACTAACATTCACCTTGGATGAATAAAAAGAGATTTTTCTGAATGGAATTCAGTGCTCTTTCTGTAGCCTGAAGCAAATGAAGTAAAATAATCAGTTGATTTTAGCTGAAATTGGAATTATAGATAAAAACATGTCATGGGCACATATTTCATTTATATTTGGTGGGGTTATGAGTGTTTCTCAATATTTTCGATCAAATCTTTCTTGCAAGATCTGGATTGAATATTGGGCATTGAAAAATCAATGATTTCATAATAGATTTATAACCTTTTTTTACTTTATTGAACCAAAGGGCTTGAATTGGTGTTACCACCTGCCTTTATTTGCATTATTCACCTTTTTTAAGCTCTAATATTTTATCTGTCTTAAACTTTCAGCAAAAAACGTGGATTTTTTTCACAGTTGAAGTGCAAGCTTTCATCTGATTGGTAGATTGAATGAAGCAGTGTTTTCATAAAAGATTGGAATTTTATCGTTAGAAATTGCCCTTGGAAATGTATTATATAAAGTCATTCAAAAAGTTAAACTCTTTCATTTGAACTGCTGTGGCATCAATTAAAGGGACCATTTCAGTCCTTCACTGTTGTAACAAATGTTTATTGTCCTCTTTGGAAGATAATTCTTTGAAAATGAAGCAAGTTTCCTTGAACAAGAAATTCAACTTGTTGAAGACAAGATAATGATGCTTTTCGACTTCCTACCTCTAGTCTTTGAATATATCTAATATGCTGGAATAAAAATGTTTTGGGTTTTATGATTTAGAGGCCTTTAGAAAAATATTACCTCTAAAATTTCCACATAATAATGGGTATATTAAATTATAATATGTCTTACTGCATTAACTTTGCTTTAGCCTTATCTTAGTCTTTTAACTTTTGGCTCTCACATCTCTAGATTACAGTAGAATTTTCATGAAGTTTATACCAAGTTCTGCATCACTATCCACTTACCACAGAAATTAATTACTATAGCTATTGTTGATGAAACTCTTTGTTTGAGATCATGTCTACAATTGTGAAAGCTTATGTTTCTATGATATCTTTTGGCAGAGCCTATATTCTGAATCTGTGATTTTTCCACTCACTTTGAAATATAGGGGTCACATTCTGCCATCAAACCAAGCCACTGAATTAAGTGGCTGTCACTCTCTGTGCTTAATCTGTTTTCAGCCCATTTAAGGTCAGCAGTATCACAGAGAAGTCCTTGTCTGGGAAGAGAGAACATGTGCTGCTGTTGGCATTAGGACTCTTCGGTTTGTTCTTTCTTCTAAGAATATTGAAAAGATATTTGCTTCCAAAATTTTCTGTGTGATTTTGCAGAACAGAAACAGCTCGTGATGACAGTAGTAAACTCTGTATCATGCAAACTTGTTTCCAGACCCCTTTTACATAAACAAAAAAATAAAAAAAAAAAAAAAAAAAAGGGCAGTCTGGTAGACAAATTTCAGCTAAGAAGGTTAGTGCTCCTCTTGCCTGTTCTTGAAACACTCGCTACCTTGAAATTCAAAAAGTTTTTCATTCTCCTCCCACAGGTAGTGTATGCACTGTGAGCACTTTTGGCAAAGTGTGTGAGCTTTTTGCTCTGGTGATTTCGTTCAAGGACCTAAAATTCAACGTAGTGACAGCCCATGGTCAGTAAGGGCTTCCTGGAAGAAGACTCAAAGTAAAAGGAAAACACAAAGTTTTCCAAGGCTGTGCGGGCTGAAACATCAGAGGGTTGGTACAGTGGTGTCATGAGAGCTGTTTTCTGTCACCATGCATTGAGCTTCTATGAATGGCATTATGTGGTGTGTTGCCTGAGGAGAAAACAAAAGTTGAACTTGAATCCTCCCCTTACATTGTTGGGTGCTGTGCTGTTCTTAATGCTTTGTGTCTTCATGGCTAAAATATTATCAAAATAAATGTCTGGCGCCAGGTAGGTTTTATGATCAAACACTTCTCTCAGCATTTGCCTCCTGGCTGTCCACCATCTTCCAGGATGCTGCAGTGAATTTCAGTGAAATGTTCCTGATTTTCAGCCTGTTCCCTCTTTCCCTAATCGTGATTCAAAATCTATGTATCGTTTAAAGAAACAAGTATCAATGTTCTGCCTTGTGGCTGGAGCTCTGTATTCTATATATTAGTGGCAAGCAGAAAAGCTGCTGGATGGGAGACTCAGTTTTGAATATTTCTGTGAAGGCAAATAAACTAAATCTGCAATGTATAATTTAGTCCTTGTACTCACATTCTCCAGAATCTAAAATGTTGTTCTCATAAATGAATCAACCATGGATTTTCTTATGTATTCTCTAGTCTGGTACCTGCTGGGGGAAAATAGACTTTGTCAGCCCTGATAGGCTGAGTGAGGTGAAAATGATGCAGCTCAGTGTCCCAGGTCCTGTCAGCAGTGAAATTGAGCATGTATTCCCAGTGAGCACATGCATACAGAGCACACACACACACACTCACAAATATCCATGGTCATCCATACAGATTGATAGAGACAGACAAGACACACAAAGCACTCACATGCACAGAAGCAGAGCTGGTGGTGCCAAGCTGCCCCCCATGTGGTTATAAATACACACGTGTACAACATGGATCATTCCAGCAGCCAGGCTCAGACACTCATCTGCTCAACAGTGGCCTGGGATCCCAGACTCTCCACTTGCTGTCAAATGGAGGCACACAAGACTCAGAGCCCTAGCCTGGCTTCAGGTGCTGTTACAGACTCCTTGGACTCGTGGTCACACTGACACACCCAATCCCCAAACAGGCAGGGACTCCACTGATCTCCAGGAGTCAATCCCTCCAAAGTCTCACCCTTAGACACACACTCTCATCCTCCTTGGCTCCTCTGCCACTTTATGCACCACATGAGGAGGTCTGGCTTGATCTTCCCTAGTGCTCACATTAAGGTTCTCATATGATGCAATTGCTGGCAGCCAGGCCTCTGGGCCTTGGTCCCACTCCTGTGTCTGGCACTGGGCTCCACTGGGGTCTCACCAGTCACCACCACCCAGGCACATGAATCCCTGACCCATGGTCTGACTGCACTTGCTGGCACCCAGGCCCCTGCACAGACAGACAGTAGAGAGAGTAACTCCTTCCTTGCCTGGGTAAGGGTTAAAGAATTTAGTATGAAGATAAGGTAAATTCCATGTCAGACAGTTGTACCAATCAGACAACTATTTACACAATGTTAACTTTTATTTCCTTAATGCTCTTTCCTCTCAAATCACCTAAATCCACCCCTTTCCCTGCTGTTGGTCACTCCCTAAAATATTTCATAAGAAGTCTTGTGAAATCTCAAAATATTATTCCCCTGCTCTCTGTCTGGTCAACTACCTACATATATTGGTGCCTGGAGTTGCTCCTGCCTGGGTTCAGGACTTTGTGCTTCTCTTCGTGGAAGTG
The DNA here is from genome assembly GCA_034336665.1 of Luscinia megarhynchos. Lineage (NCBI taxonomy): Eukaryota > Metazoa > Chordata > Aves > Passeriformes > Muscicapidae > Luscinia > Luscinia megarhynchos. The sequence goes on along the minus strand of CM067568.1, from coordinate 33,078,937 downwards.
CAGACAGTTCCTGTCAGCTATTCTTTAATCAGCTCCTAGTTTTCTGCTTCAGATATAAATTCCAAAACGTTATTCTTTTAATTAGAGCAAGTGTTTTATAGCCCACTATGTATTATTGTTGTGAAGAGAGGTCAAGAGTACATCAGCCTGATATATCTTGGCACAGGGCAGAGATTGAGAGTGTGAGTAGGAACAAAAAGGTGCAAGGCCAATAAAAACAAGAGATAGCAAATTTGAGCCAAGACTGTTCAGTGACATCCATCAGATCTCTGGAGTCTGATACAGAGACCAAGCTAAATTCTCCCTCCTTGTCTCCCTGTGTTTGCTGACCTGTCTAGGAATTCCAGATAGAGTAGACAAGCATGAGTTTAGAACTAGGGGGCGAGGTATATTGATAGTAATGCCACTGTAGCATCAGACACTTAGGCACAGTGGCATATGTGCATTTTAGGCCACTAGCAAACCAGAGGACATGAATAAGACAGGACTTTCAGGATTATAGGTATAGAATCACAAAATGGCTAAAGTTTGAAGGGACCATTGTGGCTCATCTGGTCCAACTTCCCTGTCCAAGCCAGGTGATCCAAGAGCACATTGGACAAATTTTCATCCAGACTGCTCTTGAATTCCTCCAGTGGGGGAGGCTCCACACCCCTCTCTGTGCAATCTGCTCCAGTGCTGTCACCTGCATAGTAAAGTTGTTCTTCCTCAGATTCAGATGGAAGTTCCTGTGCATCAGTTTCTGCCTGTTGCCTATTGCAAATAGGAACACAAACAAAAAAACAATAAAATAAGGAAGAATAATAAAATATAGGAATGCAAAAATAAAAATCAAACAAAAAAAACCCCAACAAAACAACAAACCAAACAACAACAACAAAAAAAGGAAAACAAACCTTAAAGAGAACATCCAAAGAGACTAAAAGGAAGTAAAGTGACCTAAGTGCTTTGTGCAACTATTAATCACCAAAATTCACTACAATTAAGTATGATTTCCAGAAGAGTACCCTGGATAACTAAAAAAGTTTTAAAATGGAATTAAGGCACCATTTTACTGCAGGAGCTTTAACGAGAAATGTGAGTTTATTAAGTGCCAAGAGTGTGAGTCCTTAAAGTTGTCATTGGAACAATAATTTTCCTAAGTAACTGCACATGCAATATGTACTCCAGTTAATTTCTTTAATTTGTTTTCTTTAGCTCAGGTATATATTTCCATTTTTATAAACTTTCAGGTATTTTAAGTTTTTGAGTTCTAGTTTACTTTTTTTTGTACATCCAACTGATGGAGATACCCTTATAAATCTGTCTCTAGCTGTATAAATCACTTTAGATAATATAATTCTGTCTTGATCACCAAAATACCTCAAAATTTTATTAGAGGTCTTCAGCCTAAACAATTCACTGTCTGGTAGAATCTTAGATGATTTTTACACTATAAAACTTAGATTTTTATTCCACTCAAATATTGTGGCTACTTATTTGACCCTATTAACATCATATAGATTACAAATTGTGATGCTATTCTAGAACTGCATTTTATAGAGGAAAAAAGCTGCTGCAGCAACATAGAACATAAACATGTTTTGGTTTGTTTTTCTTTAAATGTGAGAATCCTCTCCAGGAGCTGCAAACAAGCATTGATATGACACTGTATTTGCAGAGCAGGTTATTCTAACTGGAATCCAATTACTCAGAGTGTTTCTTTTCAGATCTTTACAAAGGAACAAGAAGGGAAAAAAGTAAGACTTTGCTATACCAACATGAAAGAAAAATAGCTCTTTTTTAGTAGAAACATTCTGGATAACACCAAAAATATATGAGTGTCATTCTAGAGGTTCTAATTCTTGACCAGTAAGGCATTGAAATTCTGGCTGTGAGGTTTCAGTGAAAGAGCTCTAGGGACTTGATTTGAAACCTGTTTTTTCTCTGCAGCTTTAATCTCTATACACTGCAAGAGTTACTTTCAGATTTGTAGCAGCCATCCTGGTACTGATGTCAGCAACCATCATTACAGAGGAGAACCCTCCATACTGAAGGTTCCCAGAGCTTCAACCAGCTTTCTATGATATGACTGTTCTATTGACAAGTAGTGTCCCTTGGGTCCGATATAATCTGATAACTTTCACATGTCATGTGCTTTTGGGGGGAACAAAGAATTTAGTTATCTCTGCTTCTTAAATTAATAGTATCAGTTTAGATTGTTACTATCTGCATTCACAGTGCTAGATTTAGCCAACTCTTTCTGCAATTAAATATAGCTGTATAAAAAGTAAAAATAAAGGATCAACATAATCTTATACATAGGTAAAAAACATACTGCTAGAAAAATGTTGAATGCAGATGAATTATAAAGCAATGTAAACATGTAAACATGTAAACATTCTTCTCTGAATATGGCATCCAGTTGTGTGGGTCTGGCCTTTTTCCTGTTGATGGTTCAGGGCAATCACTTCATGAGCAGATATAGATCAGACTTTATATCCCACCTCATCTACAATTCTTTCTACCTTGGTGGCAAGCACCAGATTTTCTGAGGAGACATTAAACAGGCTGCCCACTGTTCATTTCTTTTTCCAGGACATCAAGTACTTGTTTTTTCTCTCAAACAGAAGAATCTGCTGCTTGATCATCCCAATGTGTGGATTTCCTACAGCTTTGATAAGCCCTGAGGGCTCTGGACAGCTGACTGATGTGTCCTCAGTGATGCCAAGCTGTAGCTTGGGTCTTTGCCAGTAATGAGACATTCATGCATGGAGGCAGTTTAAAGCACAGTCACTACGGGAGCACGTGCTACTCTGAGCCAAGTTTGGCAAAATCAACAATAAAACTAAAAGAACATAAATTTGGCACTGTGAGAGATTATAATAGCTAGAAGCATTATAGGCAAGTTCAAAATTATGAGTCTCTGTAACACTGTTCCCTACAAGTTATATCTCAAGTCCTGTGGTTCAGAAGTGAAGTAGAAAATATTTGCTCCATCCATTGTGGACAGGATAAAAAGTCAAAAGAAATTCTGGAGAGTACCTAAAACTGCTAACTCTTAAAGATCAAAGGGAAATAAGTGTATGAGTTTTATATTTTTGCTTTATTTGACCTGATGCTAAAAGCAGTATATTTGCAGAAATACATATAGCAAGATGAGATGCCTAACTGGATTTTGAAAAACTTTGTGTCCATTCTGCTAACATATTCTGGAACAAAGACTTGAAAAAAAATCTTTGTTATTGGTGTTTTTATTATTATTGTAGGATTATCTTGTCCAGTAGTTATTTCAATACTAGCCAGCAGAAGAAAAATGTGTATTTTGATAAGACATAATGTTCCAGATCCCGTGTGGTTAAAGCTGATCAAGTTGAAGACAAAGAATCTTGCATCAGTTGAACTTCCTTGATTTTATATTTAAATTTTCTGCAAAGACTCAGGTACAGTAACATTTCCTGTGTTCATAATAATAGACCATGACAAATTTCACGTGTATAGGATGATCTAACCTAATTGTTTACTCCTGTTCTTGCACCAACAGTTAAAGGCACTTCAGGAACAATTTTAATTTCCTTAGCATGTTGTGCATTGCACTGACAGAAAAGTAATGAGTCAGTGTTGAACAATGTTGAACTCAGGTACTTAAAGCTGCAAAATGGCTTTAAATAAATAAATAAATACATAATGTATAAATAAGGTAAATAAGAATAACTGAGTTGCAGTGCCAACCAAAAATCTTAAACTACAGCTGGTCTAGAATGATGACAAGCTTTCATTCCTATATTATATCCATACAGAATTTAGTATATATGTTACATATATATATATATATATATAAAACTTAAAAAACCTTTCTGTAGAGTTGGACATGATTTTATTATATCAATTTTCTGCAGGTAAATATGCAGGTTACAGAACTGTAGTGGTTTTTTTATTCTAAGATATCAGTATAGAATGAGCAATGTAATAGTCATTTTGGTTGTGCTTTAAGAGTTCAGCATGACCTTATGGGTCATTGAATTCATTTCACTAACTCATCACAAACTACAATGACAGCAAAGTCACCTACTGTGCCACCTTCATCTAAAGTAAATAGCATGGAGAATTTAAACAAGTGTTTCTGCTCCCTTCAATGCTTTCAGAAAATCAAGTTGTTATTGGATCTTTTGTGAGTTTTGAGAGTATCTTTACAATTCAACATTCATATAAATTTAGACCATTTTTGTAAATGGTGACTACTTTATGTAGCTAAGAAGACAATATATTTAACTGGTTACCTAAAATTAGATGGTTCATAAGGCAACATTTCATGTCTCACCAATTTAGGGATTTCAGCAAACTGCTCATTGAGAAATAAATGTGAATACAGACAAAGTGAATAGCAGAAAAAGAAAGATGTCTCTTTTTCTTCAGCAAGGCTCCTCTTTTTTTTTGCCCACGTTTTAAAAAAAAGTCTTCAGATTGTATTTTCTTTTGAACTCCATGAAAGCTTACATTAACAGGAAATAAAAATAAGAGTAATGCAGCTGACTATAATGAGCCACAGCATGTCAAGACATGCAGCTACATCTTTGCAAATCACTCTTGCTATTGCTCTCTAATCCTTTGTGTCCAAAGGCAGAGGTTCAGTTTGAAAGGGTAGATCACGTAGCTTTTCTCAGTAAACAAAATACTGGTTTCAAACCAATAGCTGGCCCAGTGTGCTTTTGTCTTTACCTTTGCTTTGTGAATATTGAATGAAGACACTAACAATTTTCAGAATGTACTGCTGATTTAGGACACTTCATCTTTTGGATGTCCTAGATACAATTTTCCAAAGGATTGTTGCTTTAGGCTTTTAGTGATCTACCTGAAATTCCTTATATTCCAAATTTCAAAGAATTTACCCCAAAACTAAGACTTTCAATTCTTTCTTTTCCAATGTGTTCATTTGCACTTTACAGACACACACTGCTGGAAGGGATGCTGTCTTATCAGACAGGCACAACGTTTTTCTTCTTATTCATCAATGTTGCATTTTCTTTAGGTAAGAAAAGATAACAGCAATGAGCACTAATTTTTTCTGTGCCTCTGGGGCTGCATTGGACTGCTGAAAACAAGAGATAAGATCACTGGCTTCACTGAGCAACTACATTTACTTTAGATATATATGTAAGAGACTCAGGAGAGAGGAAACTATTTACATTCTGGCATCTCAACGCATTTCCATCTTTTTTCACCTTCTTTCTCCTTGCTTCTGTAACGATTTCTTTTCCTCCCTGTTAAAACCTGGAGGATATATAACAGCTCCAGTGGCATGACTAATCCATGTTTATACAGTAATGAAGGGACTAGAGCAATGTCTTTGAGGTGAGTGGACTTTTTGTCTGTACATTGAACCACGTCAGAGGGGAATTTACCTCATATACTTTGCCTGGCAACAGTCTCTGATTAATGTCCCCTTCACCTCTCACCCCCAACCTAAAACTCTCTCAAATGTGCATCTTCTCCATGCATGAATGCTTGCACAGGGCTTTTGGTTTCACTCCACTCTATTGAGAAGTTAGCTATCACAAGCTCATTTAATAGCCCTTTTATGTGCCATTCTTTCCACCTGCTAATTTATGGTTCTTTCTTACACGTCTGCATTCTTGTAACTGTCCTTTGGAGACAGCTTCTTGCCTTGAATGAAGAGATTTTGTTTTGCTCTTTTCTCTCTCTCTCCCCCTGTATGTGTGTGGGAAGTAAGCCCCTCACTTGAGAGGATTCATGTGACTTTATCAAGGACATCTGACATAAACTGAAAATATAAGTTACCAGTTGTATTTTTTAATTGACACACTCAGCAACCGTCTTAGTCAGCATAGTTTGTAAGTACTTAGTGTTTCATAGTGTATCCCTTTTTATGCTGCTAGAATAAGTTTAGAACACCTAATTTATAATTCTATTGTACCACAACATTCCCCTGGCTTCGTGCCTAGTTACTTGAGAATGTTTAACCCCTTTATTCCAATTGCATTATTTCTAAAATTTTGGAAGATTTGCTTGTTTTTCACTTCTATACATATATCACACTATAGGAATACTTATGTTTTCTCTTACTCTCAAAGCCTTTCTCCTTTTTCCAAATCCTGTAGCCACAAAACACATGTTGGTTGTCTGCATTAATTTAGGTTTTGAGGGAAATGATTCTTCTACTTTCTTCTGACAGTGTTGGGCTACTGGAAGACTGGTTCTTGATTTATTTTTCCACATTAAAAGAAATTGCTTGCAGGAGAAAATTTTAAATAATGATTTGTAGCAGAGTCTACACTGAATTCACATAATGAAAACACAAATAAAAAAGTAATATCCCTTTTGAGAATAAAAAGTAGTAAAAGAATAATTCTGTAGCATTTGATGTTTTAATAATTAAATATGTCATGGAATGGTGAATAATGCTGGGGTTCACCAGCTGCTTAATGTTCGTCTTGAAACCACTTATTCTTACTGTGATTAAAATATTTATTTATTTATTTATTTATTACTGGAGATTGCTAGAAAGCAAAATTCACCTAAGAAAGGCTTAGCCAGTTTCTGTAGTAAAACAATTTATATTATCTCTAGCAATAGGGAGATCTGTGGAATTAGAAAAATATTAGAATTCTACTGTGATTTGACTTAATACATTCTTATAGAAAAATAGTTTTGAAAATCTGAGGTATTTGCAGTTGTAAGAACATTCTATATTTTTCCTCAAATAATGTAAACATTCAGATCTCTGTTCCTGTCCATAGGCCAAAACCTACTTCTGAATCAAGGGATCTATATATATATTTTCCAAACTGTGAAGATATTCGGTCTTCAGCATGTTTTATCAACTGAGTTTTATCAACTCAGTTTTTACATTCCTTGTGTTTTAAATTTTCCTTTGGTTTGTGTTGGAACAAAATGAAACTGAGAGAATGCAACAGCAGCATCACTTTCTCTTGAGCACCAAGAACAGAAATGAATAGATCCTTAGCTTCCACTTGATGAGAAAGCCAAACTCTGACAGACTAGGTACTTAACTACCCAAACCAGGGCAAGTGGGCAGGTGCAGAAATGCCAGTCCAGTTTCAAAGACACTCAAAGACAGTCAAAAAGTGTGACAAGGACGTTAGCCTAAGCACCATTAAAGCTTCAGTGGCAGGTTGGGTCAAAACTTCTATATTGCAGTTTTCAGTATTTGTCCCCAGTCCTTTACTGAACCTTGTCATTAGTATTTTTTTAATTGCTTCTAGTGATAAAAATAATATTGTATAAATTGGTCGCATGTTCTTATTTTGATTTTGATCTCTTTAGGGATACTTGAATATTTCACATTTGGAAAGATGGGTGTGGGTAATATCCTTCTACTGAGTATTGGTGATTTTATGATCCTATCATATTGTCCTATCATACAATATGGTCCTATCATATGATCCTCTCCTTTTGTTCCTACAGGAAGTTTGGAAAATCGGGTTTGTTTCTATTTTTTTTCCAAATCAGTATAATTTTTTGAGATACATGAGAAATAATCAAACCTCTTAAATATGCCCCAGACAGCTCTCATGCCTGCTGTCTTTTTTAGATATCTTGTACCCTGCAGGTATTTAAAAGTTAAAGAACAGATTATAGAATAAGTTTTTTACCTTATTGCAAGTTTTTATGCTAGACATTGATGATTTCAGTAAATTCGAATGAAATATTTGAGGCAGCAGGCATCCCAAACCCATCCAGCAAAGACACTATGGAAAATCAGCAGCTCTTTTACATCTACTGGCTTTTACTGTGTTCCTTTCATTTCACTGATTTTATTCTGAAGATATAAAACACTTGCATATTGTTATTGCTATTTGCATATTGTTCACAGCCTCTTACACCATCAAAACAGGATGCAGTGACAAGAATGTATTTCTTCTATAAAATTTGTCACAGGCCTATTATGGTTTCTCTACATATGATAGGCATTTTACTTTTAAAAATACTTATTTTCACACAAATTGAAAATTATTACCTTTCATAAACAAAAAATAAAAAAGATAATGTAAAGCTTATTCCAAAGTTATGTAAGGATTTTATTTTATTTATTAGCCCATACCTCTTTACATGATTTTCTTCTTTCAGTTTCATTTTTCTGGTTTTCTGATCTTTTCTCCTTTTAGTTCATTCTATTTTCTGTAACCTGATCCAAATTAACAGTGTCTTTGGTAATATTCTGTGTGGTAAATAAGGTAGTTACATCACATGCCTGCAGAGTTTCTGCTGTCAGCACTTCAGATTTAAAACCAGATAGGGATAGTGTATAGTGCTTTTTTTCATATCTACAATTAAACAAAGGGTTATATCCTTCCTCTATCTCTGCAATAGACCATGAAAAACACATCTGTCTTAATTCAAGCAGCTGTAAAACATTCTGTCATTTACAAAGGTTTTAGGACCTATATTTTGTTTCCTATATTATTATTAGGTTTCCTTTTATAATATTCTTTCTGAATGTTGTGACTTTTTCATTTCTATTGACAAAATTCGAAAATGCTATATATTATTAAAATAAAGTACTGATCTCTTCATTCTCATGCCCAGAGACAGGACTCAAGGAAATGAAACTGTTGAGGGAGGTTTAGGTTGGGTATCAGGAAAAAGTTCTTCACCCAGAGGGTGTTTGGGCACAGGAACAGGCCCCCAGGGAAGTGGTCACAGCACAGTGATCTGGCAGTGGTCTCAGGAACAGAGTGGGATTCTTGGGTCATCCTGTGCAGGGCCAGCAGTTGGACTTGATAATCCTTGTAGATCCCTTCAAACTCAGATATTCTGTGGTTCTGTGTGATTCTGTCATTGCAACCACACTTTAAAAATATCTCAGAAATGAACCACTAGTGGATTTTGCATGTTCTGGAAAATTTTACTCTTACCAAAATATAATTTAAATTAAAGGATTAGGGAAAAAATAACAGAGGTCATATGAAAATAATATTTTTCAATCCTCATAGATTTTTTTCCTCTTCTAATTATAATGCAGTTGAGGTGAAGAAGATAAGGAATACTGCAGATGACAAACAGAAGAATTCTTTGCTATTCTTTGTAACAGGATGACATTATAAAATGTTTAAAATCTTTATACTGTGCTTAACAGTGTCAGCTTTGACTGTGAAATCTATATTGTTCCTTCTTTTTTTGCCTAACTATTCTGCCTGCAAACCAAAGCCTTCCAAAGCTGACTGAGTTAATTCCGTCCTGGTTCAAGCCAGAAAAAAAGGGGTACAGAATTTGTTATGCATGTGATTATGTAGGCTTTATTGTTTTTCAGGGCAGGTGAGCTAATGAGGATGTTATACATGTGAGCCATGATACTGTTCCTGCAGAAACATCTGCTTGACCCCAGTGGTACCTTATGGTTCTAATAAATCGGTAACATTGGGTTAAATATTAAATATAAAAAGTGTTCAAAGGGTTTGAAAAGGATTTCACTCTTCCCATCTTATGCTTGGCTTTCTTTTCTAGTCGTTGGTTTGGGGTTCTTTTTTTGGTGGGTTTTTCTTGCTTGAGTATTTCCATTCCTATTTGGTCTTCTTCTCATAGCAGTAATAACAATGTTTGGAAAAGTTTGGTCCAGAGTACTTTGGCATAGATCGTTCACAGATTTTTTTTTCTGGTCATTTTTATCCTCTTATGAAACAAGTAACGAGTAAAACAAAAAAAGTTGCAACACTGTATGTGGTGACAGTCCGACTAGTATATTGAAAACAAGAGGAACTTTGAAGTAAGTCTATGGTAAACCTGTATGTACTGTTTTCTCTTTCAAACGGTAATAAAAATGTTAGTTAATGACTTTAAAAATATCACTTACCTCATACTATGTTTGCTACAGCGAACACATCCCAGATGTTAAGGAAAACTGCCATTTTCCAAAAGGAGTTCTTTTAAAGAAGCCCTTTTTTTTTTTTTGCATCACACAAAACTTGTGAATTTCAGCAAGCTTTGTGAGACAAAGAGGCTATTCCAGGCTAGAATCCTGAAATTAACCTGGTGGTATCTCCAGTTTCATTTAGAAAGTACAAAAAAGAAAGCTGACAAAACAAATAAACGAAAGCCCCTGTTCATAAATAATAAATTTGCTGTTGTGCTGTGGAGCCCAGAACTGAATCAACACTTCTGTGTTTTTGAGATTCATCACTGAGGACATGCATAGGTTTTCAAAGATTCTTATTTTTATTTAGACAAGGTGGTTTTGGGGAAAAATACTCGCATATAGATCTGTTAGATATTCTATGATTTGTTCTTTAAAATGTCACTATTTGTTTTGTCTTTGCAAACCATAAATGGACATTTTCTAAAACAAGACTATGGCTTAGGTATTCATAACCTTTTGTAACTTTTTAGAGGTCTTTAGGACCAGGAAGAAATCCCAAAAGTGGTATCAAACACTGGATGACATTTTAAACTTTTTGGACAGTTATCAAAAATATAGGATAAAATGAATTTGACTTTTCTTATTCTATTTGTTAGTGAGTTTTTTAAGTGAAACATTTACAGTTGTCAGAATTCCTAGTAGAATAAATTTTTAATTTTAAATGAACAGATATAAGAAAGGAACAGAGAACTGCATTTCTGGTTGTGTTAGGAAATCAAAATTTCTAGTTTCTGTATCTTTATATCTTCAGATATATAAATTTAAATTAGCATTTATTGGAAGAGGTTTTGGTTTATCATTATTCCTCATTTTATAAATAGATACAAGCTGCTGTGCCAGAGTGCTAGCACTATCCAACCTGATCTTCATGTATTCCAAACTCATTTTTATTATAGCAAAGTGCAAGTCAAAGGACATAATCCATGTATTAAACATTTGTGCTAGCATAATACTGCAAGGTAAATTGCTATTGATTCATACAAAGGGTAAAGTTGAAAAGATTTACATTTAAATTAAAAAAAGAGGCTGCTGGAAATCAATAATAACAACCAAGGGATTTACCTTTGGAAATATCCTGGCATTAAAAAAAATTATTCAGATTTATGGTTGTTGCCCTTTAGACATACAGAGCAACCAAGGACAAAATTGATTTATTTTTTTTTACACATTCCTATTTCTATTAAATAAACTCAGAAAATACTTGACTGTTAAGTATAGTTGTATTAGAATATTTTACATATACAGTAGAGTGTATGATTACATGTCTTTATCTGTCTCTGAAATTCATTTATGCAGTGTGTCACTAATGTAACCTATATCTCACATTTTTGTTGGTAGAAAGGCAATTTCATGTGTGCCCAATTATTTTGTTTAAAAATGCTCCAGTAATAGTCAATAGTCAACCAGGTAATGACATTGAAAATGTGGCTATGCAGAATTTTACTTTAGAAGTTATCTGCCTCAGACTAGACTCTATCTACCCAGACTCATTTTCCCACCTGATTTCTGTTCTATATGTGAATTATTTACTGCATGATTAAAATGTCTTTTATATCCTGTGAATATAGTACAAAGCACAGTAGTAAGAGACACTTAGCAGAGGCTACAGTAGTGACAATGCACAGAAGATTAACACAGAATTTGTGGATACCTTCTGAAAATGAACAGAGAAACCTTTAGGTGTTGAATTAAGAAGATGTTTATTAGCATTTATACAATATAAAGATGTAAATCTCTACTAGTAGAAATTCATTAAATTATCAGTTGTGCAGTTCACTACCTTTTCCTCCTCAGCTTTTAACCACAAGATAGAAGCAAAATGATTTATGATTTGTTGAGATGATAAAAGTCCAGGTTAGAGAATCATACCTCCATTTGGTTCCTGGATGGCAAACTGAAGTCTCAATATGATTCTTGCATTCCCCTCAGATACCTTGGAAGGAAAATAATTTCTAGACCTAAGGAATCTCTCCCTCTCTGACTCTCTTTCCACCTCCCAATCTCTTCCTCCAATTCTCCCTCCAAGTTTCTGGACACAGATGATTTTACTTCAGACTCTTTTCTTTTCTCAGTATATTCTGGAAAAATTGTAGTCACCATAAGTAAACATCTATTATGGAAAAATACAAAGATGATTTTTAAGCCTTGTTTCAAGGTCTATACAGAGATCCTACAGAATACCCATGTGACTAAATTCCAATGCTGGGATTAAGAAGGTGTCAGGTTTTTTCTCTTACACCAGCCAAATGCATTGTTATGGAATATATATTTATTTTAACCCTATGTTTGTTCTTTTTTTTCTAGATATTTATTTTATTTGCATCTCAATATCTCTGTTTGCAACACACATTTTCACAGATTGACATTGTGCAATCTTGTACATTAATATTTGCAGAGACTTCAGCTGTGGTGTTTTTGTAGGCTTTAGAATAATTTATTTCACAGTTAGACAGACAAACTATAGGACTTAGGTGCCTTTAAGTTTCTTAACCTGCTAAGATATGAATTTAAAAGTTGAGTTTTGAACACACTTGGAAAAATTACCAGGTCCTCCCAAAATTATGTTTTTGCATATGTTTTTGCATGGTGTTTCAGAAAGACTAAGTGATCTGTCTGGAAAAGAATTCCTGTGGGAAATAGGAGAATGGCACATTTTACTGGCTTGGATAGCTGGAGAGAGAACAGGGAATATGTATGAGAAGAGGGACAACAAGTACAAGAATAAAACCTAGCAATGTTTGTGCAATTATCTGAATAGTTTGACCAGAATATGAGAGTAGATACTTTGCTAGAACTTTGTTTTTTCAAGTTTTTTTAATCTGTCAGTAAGAAAGTGTATTCTCTGTATCAGAAATTCCTTTTTTCTTCTTTTTTTTCTGACTGTATTTGCAGTTAAGTCATTGTTTCAATGTGTGTATGCATCGTGGGTCATAAAAGATTGTTCCCACTAGATCTAATCTAACTCTGTTGTGAGTACTGGAAGCAAAGGAAAAGAAATTTGCAGTTAATGTGGGATTTCTTCTCTAATATATAATGTATAGTGATGTGTAGTATAAATTTCCCAAAAAAATACATGCATAAACTGGGATCTTGTGTCCCTGATAATTTTTGTGCAAATCTGATAACAAGGATGTCATCAGTTTCTCAGTGGCTGATTTAGCAACTACTATTAAGTGCCAAAAAGGTATGGCTGAACAAAATATTAAAATCTTGTACTCCATCAGTAATTCCCAGAGTTCTCAGAGTTCTTAAAAAACTAAAAAACAGGCTTTAATTATCCTCATTTTATGCTGAATATCTTGTTTGACAGCATTGACAGTTGAGGTCTGATGATACTTTCTGCAGCATATGAAAAAATTGCTACTCATCAAGGACTATTTTGTCCTTGTCTATATATGACCATGTCTCCAGCAGTCACCACAAGGGAATGAGTGCCCATTTTCAGCTGCCCTCTACTAAACTAAAGCACTTTACCCTAAACTATTCATTAAGAATATGCTAGACTTTTCTACTGTGTGGTTATACCAGCTGCTTTGTTGAAGAGATCACAGATCACAGAATATTCTGAGTTTAAAGGGAGCCACAAGGATCATCAAGCCCGAATTTAAATGGCACATACAGGGATTGATCTCACAGCCTTGGTGTCATTAGCACCCTGCTCTAACCAGCTGAGCTAACTTCTAGAGAAAGGAAATTAAGATAATAAAAGGAAGTATCTGATTCACCAGCAGAGTGATACCTAGAATTTTTCCTGAATTGACCATGGCTATTCTATATTGTTCAGTTATGGGAAAGAATGTGAATTCCCTACTACATTGCCCAGTATAACATACTTTCTCAGTTACTGAGATTTGAACAGAGTGTAATGCAACATTGAACTGGTCTCCCTTATTAGGAAAACACTTTAGGCTGTCTGGGGCAGAATTTGACCTTCTATTTTTGAAGTATTTCTTTGTTACAAAGCTTCCCTGTGGGGAAGACACCTCTGTGTCTGAGGTTTGCTCTCATATGTACCCTGAAAGACACCCTTTCATTTGAAGTTCTGAGTATAACAACTTCTTTAGCACCAGGAACTAGATAAAACTTCCATTAATTCTAAGTTTTCTATACATACCTACATTTTGTGTATTAGTGTCTTGACTATTCTTTAGAACTAACTTATTTGAGGAATAAGTTATCTGGATATATTTTCATAGTATGTCTACTGTATTAAATTTTATTTTAGCTACACAGTATCAACAAATGATATATCAACATCATCAGAAGTGGAATTTGTTAAGAAGAGAACTGCGAAGATCATTAGGAAAATGGAACATCTGTTTAATTAGGAAAGGTTGGGAGAGCAGAGCTTGTTTAGCCTGGAAAAAGATGATGGGATCTTATCAATGCATAGTTATCTTAAGGGTGGATGTCAAGAGGATGGGGCCAGACTCTGTATGGTTGTCCTAAGAAACAGGATAAGGAGCAAAGGGCACAGACTGACACACAGGAGGTTTTCTCATATCTAAATATGAGGAAAATCTTCTCTACTTTGGGGTTGACAGAACATTGCAACAGGCTGCCCAAAGAGGTTTTGGAGTTTCCTTCTCTGGAAATACTCAGATCCTGTCTGGATGTGACCCTGTGCAATCTACTCTGGGAGAACCTGTTTTGGCGAAGGGGTTGAACTAGATAATCTCCAGAGCTCCCTGCCAACATCAACCTCTCTGTGATTCTATGACCCTTATTGAGAATAAATATGTTGGTTTAATAGAAACTTCCCATACACAGATGTTTGAGTTGAGTGGAGAGCCAAAACCTTAGCTGTTGAGAAAAATTTTATGACTAAAACTGCTTTCAAAATGTCTTCTCCTTTTCTAAGAGAGAAAACAAGCAAAAAAACCAAACAAACACAACTAAGAAAACCCCTGTATTCTGTCTGTAATAGGACAAGTGAATGTTAAGCATCTGATTTAGGGATCTCAAAGAAGATTCATCACAAGTTTTCCTTTTGCCTTTTGGGCATTATGGGAGATTGGGAGACTTTAGAGATTACATAGAACTGGGAACAAAGCTGAAGGACATTATCATAAAAGGGTTTGCAGGATAACACATTAGCAATTCCTTCAACATGTGCTATTCAGAGCCTGTCTGTACAACTGAGAGTGATCTGAGCAACACGTTATGACTAAAAATCTAGTTAAGTAAATCCATATATAATCTAAACGTGTATGTACAGTGAAGGGAAGATTTAGCTCTGGTATACACACAAAGCAATTCTGAATTAAACAAGCTATGAAAACTACAGTTAGCTTTCAGAGTGTAGAGCTCAGAGACAAGACTGTACAGAATGAAAGTTGAAGGAAGGCAAAGTAAAAGTAAGGAAGGTATCCTCCAGAACATGACAAGGCTGGTGGGAACTTATCCTGCACGGATAATAGAAGATTTTCCACTGTTTTACCTTAAACTTTCATCCCTCAGCCAATTAAAGGAGTTCAAATAGAACTCAAAAGAGTTCAAATAGAACTATGATAAAAATACAGAAAATAAAGTCTGGAAAGTTTAAATTTTTAAAATAAGTCTTATGTAGAATTTCACTCTATAAAAATATCGCCTTTAATCTGTTGCTTTTATATCAAGCCTCAACTGAAATCTTTCTCTAAGCTCTTTAACTAGATTTAACTGAAAACATAGCACATTCATTTTACATTTCCTTTTCAAATTGTGAATTTGAGATAGTGGACTTACACACAAAGAAGAAATGTAAGATAATAAATTCATCCCTGATGTAGTGTCACTGATTTCAGGGGTAATTCTAGCCCAGTTATTCAAAAATATATTTTTCAAAGATTTAATTATCTTATAGTATTTTTTTCATTTCACTAGGGAAACCAGACATGCAAAAGAATGAGGAAAATTAATCAGAAGTAATTAAAAGTACACGTGACAGTAATTTCTTCTGTACCCAAAGAGAGTTTAGAACCTACTATTTAGTTTTCTACATAAAAAGAAAAAGGAAAATGCAATAAAGTGAATAATACATCAAAAGCTAAGGAATAAAAGATTTATCATACTTTTTTATATCTTTTCTAAAATAATAATTCATGTCATCAGTAGATTGGAGTATTTATTTGGCAGAGGTGAAATATATTGTGTTCATCTGAATCACTTCATACAATTTAGTGATACTGTGGGAAAAAAATAAGGTAATTCAGGAAAGTTAGTACATATTCTCCTATGGAAAATAAAAATTAATTTCAAGCCCAGAACCAATTAAATTGTTATTATTATGTCAGGATAGTTTGTCCCTCTGTGACTTGCATTACTCAGGATTCAAATGTCTCAAACTGTTTAGGATTAGTGGGAGCTGTTGCTTTATGTATGATGGGATGATGTAGTTTTTCTTGTCCTAGATGTTTCAGAAAATCTGCTCTAAAAGTTTCTAATTTCTTAACAAAGCTTGAGTTTATACCTGCATGAAAAAAACTGGAGAAATTTTATGAGAAATGTATTAAACATTGACTTTTTCTGCATGTGAAGAGAAATCCCTTGGAGTGCTTTCTATACAATTGGGAACTACAGTGGGAACTACAGTCATATGGTGTTATTACAAATGATGTGTTAGGGCGTAAAGTGATCAGTAGCTAGAACCAGGAATAGATATCTTTGCTAAATCAGGGAGGTGGTTGAGGGAGGCAATATGAAAAATATGTATTATGCAATTTTTTCACTTGATTTATTTTTATTTGATTTGTTGTTTGAAGTCAGTCACAGTTCCAAGCCCACCTTTGGCAATTTAATATTAGATTAGAGTTCATAAATGTCAAGCTGTCTCTTCATGTCAGCTTACTGCAGTACGACTGTATGTGCAGGCACTGCTTTCTTTGTTCATTGTGGTCATAAAAAATATTTCTGCACTTGCTGAAGAATTCATAAATGTCACACTCTGTCCTTTTCTTCTTTTTCCCTTAGCAGTATCATGTTACCTGTAATTCATTAATGAGTAGAGCCTCTGCAAAATATGTGTTTTAACAATCATCTGTTTCTACAGTCTGAGACTGACTTTGCTGCAGTATGTAGAAGAAAGAACTGTCAGCAGCAGCTGATTTATAAGAGTGATTTACCTTCTGGAGAGTGCAATTACGTTCATAGTTAAGAATTAATCAGGTGCGAGAATTATAGAATAATCACACTCTTGACTTTGGAAGGACAAACTAAATAGAGATTGTTACACCAAGTCATCTCAGCAGATGGTGATCTCTTTACTCTTTAACAGCTGGAAGACCAGGTTTCCAGGTTGTCTTTATTTTTAAAAAGAGAGCAAATGAGCAATCTTGCAGTAGTCACCTATCAGCTCACATTGGTGACAACACATAAGAAAGGTGCAGCAAGAATAAAATACATCAGCAATCATGAAATTAAATTAAACTAGTAAAATTAAGATTTTTTTAATTTCCCACTATGACATTGTGTATAGTGCTGTGAATCTAAAAAAGGGTTCTCTCTATCTCTGCTGACTGAAAGACTTTTCTCTCTCTTCTTAATAATGAGCATGATGTCTTTCACATTTCAACTTTTTTAGTATGCGTCTTTTAAGAGTTATATTTTATTAAAGCTCATGGCAGTTGGATCTTATTTGAAGATGCCAGGCTGTCTAAAATTCCAAATGTTATAAAATGAGATTTTCCAGATAGTTTATTGAGATTCTGCAGGATTTTTAATGGAAGTATATGTTACTTTTTAGTCTGTCTGAGCTCGCTGCTACCCCTTATAGGTAAAATCTTACCCTAGGCACTGCCAATCAGATATGACATGTGCAATCACACTCAGCATGCATGGGATATTGACTTTGTAAGGGGCATTGCATAATGAAAAGTCTCCTTTATTTAAAATGAGTCTTGATTAAATTTTGTGAGGTTCACCTCCTCTGATGAAGGGTAGGTGACAATTTTATCTATTACCTGAGAGGTTGGAATATTTCAGGAAGCATGTTGTTAAACAAGTGTTAGTTGCATTTGTTATAAAGATATCCCATGTTTTCTACATTATATTTATACCTGGTATATCAAGACACATTCTCCTTTACCAGCCTAATGTGAAATATGTCTTGATCAAGCTAACTGTAGAGAAAAACTCTTATGAGCAAGTTCTACCAAAATTGTCTCCATTTTAAGCAACCACAGTTCCTTGTGCAGTGATGTGTAGTCCCTAGCAGTCAAAGTCATGGTGTGCTTTTTCTTTCAAAAATATTATGAGATAGTGAGCTTTTTAGGAGGAGTCATTTCTGTCTTTTTCACACCCAATGAGCTTTCAAATATGTCCTAATCCAGATCACCCATTGGAACCACTGCAACATCAGTGACAGACACACACAATCTTTGACAAAGGAAAATGTTTTATGATAAAAAAGCTGAAAAAGTTCCAGCGTTCAGGCAGGAAAGAGAAAAGATCTAAAAATTCAACTCATTGTTTTCATGTGAGCAGAATCTGACAGCAAAGGTGAAAACTCACTTTCTAAATCAAACATGCTGTATTGTGTAGGATGAGTTCCATTTGGCTTCCCTGCCTCATTATGCCTCCTTATCCCTACAGCACAGGAATTTTTTTTTTACACAGTGTCTAAAAAGTCACCTTGGGACTTGACAAAATTATCCTTCCTGTTATGTCATGTTCTCAAGGAGACTATGGTATGGCAGTAATTTTAGTATGAAAAAAGTCCATAATGCCCACATTGGCAAATAAATGGTCCAGTATTTATTTACATATCTCCCAAGTGTTTCTCAAAGGATCCATTCAAGATGAAATTCTGTCTGTCCTAAAGGAGACAAAGGTGTTTTGTGCCCCATTTGCACAATGAGGGATCTGTGTATTAAGGCAGCAGTGTGCATATCATTATGCATAATTATAACTATAATTACAGCCCTCCATTTCCCTGTCTCTATGAGTTGCCACCTGTGATAATCTGGATCATATTTAGCATATAGTCATTTTTGAGGTGTGGATTTTTATCTGAAAAACAAAGCTGCACAGAAACAAATGCCCACACAGAGTTTTTGTTTTCCATGTCTTTGCAAGCTGTCTTTAGAGTTCTGTGATTTGTACATGCACTAGCTCATCCACATTCAAAGCAGAAAATATCAGTGTTAATTGCAAGAATATCAGACTTCAGAGTTTTGGGGCCTACAGAACTCTCCAGGAAAAGGTATGACAAAGTCATCAATAAGTGAAGAATAAAAGTAATTTCAGCCTTACAAACAGCAATTTTTGTGCTATTCAGCATGTCCATCTAGCTTCTACAACACAAGTATGTATTGTGTTTGTATTTCTGATGACCCAAACTGATAGCTCTTTTACTTTGTGAACAAAAGTAAAGTTCCTAAACCTTACTCATATGAGACACTCAACATTCAACTCGAGATATAGATCAAATCTTACTCAACCATAATTTAAGTTAGTCCATAAATTAACAAGTTTTCCTCCTCACATAAACTATGCAGTGCATGCCCACAGATAGGTCCTGCAAACTGATTTGATCTTAAATCTACTTTCTTCCTAATTCTAAAAAAAAATAATTCTATCCTCCTGCAACAGCAGTGACTCATGACCTCTCACATAACTTGCCCTGTGTCTCCACCAATAAGAAAATTAGCCCTGATGTGTAGAAACCCCTAAAACCTCACTGTTTTGGGAACTAGAGCAAAGTCTTTGCAGAGCTATTTGGGCAGCAATATGTTATTTAGAGAAAAATACTATGAAAATAAAGGCTTTAAAGAGCACCCCAGATTTCATGATTGATGACTGCTGCTTGTCTGCATCAATTTAATATTTCAGACTGTAATTGTGCAAGAAGATCCACTAGAACTCTTTAGGGTTGAAGTTACTAACAGTTTATTGTTTAGTTTGATGTTAAATTTTATAGGCTCTTTAGAAATAGGAATTTATAATTTTTGTGTTGGATTACAAGGATTTTTTGCATAATATTAAAGATTGGTAATGACACTGAAAACTTAGGGCAGGGCATTTCTAGCTTTTGAATATTTCTGTTTCTTCTTTATCTCATGGTATTTGTAATAATTAATACTTGGTACACGTTCATTTCTTTGGTGCTATGCAAAGAGCAGTCAATGAACCTTCACAACATTCTGTTTACGAAGTTAAATTCAAATTTTAAAAATCAAGGAGTCATTTTCCTTTGAGAGATATATTTACATGTTTTCAGCATCATGCATATTACAGAGTGAATTTTACTTAAAGCAATGGAAGCTTGAAACATCCTTTTCCAACTCAGGAGAGCCCTACTGTGTGACAAAAAGGAAGAGAAGATGTGAAAGTTGTGTAGGTGAGGTGGCTGGACCTACCAAAAAAAAATCACACACGATTTTTCCTATCTGGAAAAGTCTATGAGTAACATTTGTTCCTATCAGATTCTTCCTTTCTTACAATATATAAATATAGCAGAAAGTCAACATAAAGCTAACAATATTTGCTTTGTTCTTACCGTATACTCACAGTGCAAATAAATAGAAGAGAGATAAGACATATGACTTGTTAAAGACAGCTTTGCAAAATTTCAGCAGCTGCATTGAAGGCAATCCACTTTATGTTCTAAAGCATTTCCCAGTTCCTTCCCCTCTGTAAAACCCAGTGGATGTGCTTGATTATTTTTTATGCAGGTATGACACCCATATAGTGCTATTCCTATGGTTTTAAATTTCCCATTTCAAATAGCTTTATTAATCTCTCAGCTGGTCACCTACAGATGCTAACTGTGCTTACTAAAACAGCTCTGCTGGACACTGTAAACTCACTTTTTACTCCACCATTTTTATTAAAGAAAAACAAAATGGAAAAGGGGGAGAAAAAAAGAAAGGTGGTAGATCTCCAGCTTTAGTAAATACCAGAAGAAAGAAGTGAAATATTTTTAAAGGTTATTTTTTAAAATTTTCTAGAATAAAAGGAGACAAACTCATTCCCAAGGAGAAAGTCCACTAGCAAATCAACATACATATATAGTCCTTTAAAGAACTATCTGGCTTATTACATGCTGAACATAATATGTGCTTTATTTTTCACAGTTCTTTTCTAGGCACAAGATTGCTATTTAGGAATTTCAGACTTATAATCTTGTCGAGTGCTTTTTCTTGTTATTTCATCATTACTGTGATGTTACCTGTGTTTTGTTTGTTTTCCAAGGTAGTTTTATGATCCTAACTTGTGCCAGAATGATGACATTTGATAGATTATTCAGACTGCTTACCCAAGCCAAGAAGCAGTGTATACCTGTGCCTGTTTAAACTGGCTTGTCAGTCTGTAAGAGGACAGAGTGAAAAGTGAAAAAGGAAGCAAATTGACAGAGCAGTAGAGTGCAAATTGCTCATTGATGTGCATGGCTTATGTGAAGCTTTTTCTAAGTCTTGAATTCTGAAATGATTGGTCAGACATGGGGTTTTTTCAGTCATTAGGGAAACAGGCCTCTCAGCTTCTAGGCATGGGAAGAGAGGAATTTTAATAAGAAATTAATTTATGCATCAGAACTTGACAAAATAATTTGGCTAGAAATCACAAGGAAGATCCATTATTTAAGACAGCAGAGAACTGCAATGACTGAGGTGGGGTCATTCCTGCTGAGGGCAGAGTAAAGTTTCTCTACTAAACAAACTTTATATTTCTTTTTGTTCTGCAAAATACATGGTGAAATTAACTTATATCTATTTCATTGTGCTATGACCCTGATGATGAAAGGCCCTGTGAATACCACAAAGAATCATGCAGAATACAGGTCATGGACAGCATTCTATTAGTACATGTTACTCATAACATAATATGAAGGAAGTTGGGATAGGTTGTATTTTGTCCAACATACATTATTACATTCCAGCTTTTTCTGTGTATGTAATAAAGTTTCAGTGACATAATATTTAATGCAGAGGATAGTAATAAAATACTAAAAGTCATCTACTGGTTCAGTCTACTACCTTCAGGCAGCTTTATAACAGTACCAGAAACTAAGCTACACAATACATAATATTGTCCATCCCTCTACCTTCAGTTTGTTTAATCTGTTTAGAATCTTTACTGTAATCACTTCTTACTAGTCTAGATATAACTTGCTGCTAGATTCACAGTACAACAAGAACAGTAAAATAATAAAAAAGTAGACTTAGAACACAGCACATTTTGTATTTCATATTATTATGGTGGGGTTCCATGTTTAAAACTTATTTAATACATTAATCCAAATCATAAAGGATCTTGAACTTGACTTCAACTTTCTTAGAAGGCAGCTTCAATCCTACCTACCCATTTAGGGTGGCCTGCAGGAAGGGGTGAGAAAGTAAGGGGAGGAGGAACAGTGTGTTATGTGCACTGAAATCTTACTGGGAAACTTTGCTGCAGGTCTTTAAGGTACTTACATACATAGGGCAGTTTATTTGTTCCAGAAGTACACCAGCAGGACAGAAATTTTATTAACTGGTCTTGATGTTAAAGATATTTTTCATTTATCTTTGGTGGTTCTTCTATCCATTTCTTCTTGGGCATCACCTGTAGCAACTAAAATTTAATATATTGTGTAGATTTTGCTACACAAACATAATTACCTTAATTACCTCTGTGACAAATACAGTTTACATTCATTGCCAGAAAAAAAATCCTCATGAATTTTGCATGTTTTTATATGAACACAAATGGACATTCATTTAAACTTTAGCCAGTCATTTTCATTAAAGATTTAAGAGTAATGTTTAGAAATGTTTACAAATCCAACAACAACAACAGTCTGTGAAAACCTGTCGTTATTCTGTGTATTAACTACTGGAGGTGCCTGTGCTAATCCCATTAATTTATACTGGCATTAGAGAGATACCCATACACACTTTATGTATCAAGAGAAGGAATATGGAACTTGTCACTACAGGAAACAAAATGTGCCTTTTTGGGCCAGAAAGTGATGGCACAGCACAGGCTTTGCTGGTTTTGCAGCTGCAGAAGACAGGACTGCCAGGACCCACACAGCCTGATGAGGTTTGCCTAGGTGATGACCAGCCTCAATTTCCCTTTTTTCTGAAACAAATTGATGAGATGAATCCTGGACCTCAGAGGCAACAGAAACTGTCACCCAGCAGCTGCCTGCACCAATAATGAACAGAAGCATTTGTAGAAACTGGACTTTATTTGTCAAAAATTAGTGTGTTTTCAGTGTGAAATGAAGGTAACTAGAACTGGCCATCTAGTGATCTTTCATGTGTGACTAGTACAGATGTTCAGAAGGTTCCTTCTTTATTGCTTGCTTAATCAGTTCTTGGTTCTTAACCTCTCTTAGTCTATGCTACTATACTGTCACTTCTAGGTGACACAAAAAGCAGCACTAAATATACAGCAGTATTAGATGGAGTAGCAGAAGAGCATTTGGAAGTTTTTTGATACAAGACAATTTATTTGTTCCTAAGGAAATCCAGTTTGTCTTGCATGATAACATTGAAATTGGCCATCATGCTTTAAGCCAATTTTGACTCTAAAAAAATATTCTTTCCATAATGCAACCTAAGGAAGAGGAAAACTGGAAAATACTTCTACATAAATTCAAAATATTAAAAAAGAGTCTTTGCTTAAAATGAGATTTAAGTACTTAAAAAACTATCATGTTTTGAAGAAACATATCAGTGTTGATGGATTGACAGAGTAATTATCAGTGTTAAATGATGGTTCATAGCACTAGCCTTCTGCATTGTGTATTGGCTGGCTTTGGACAAGAAATAGTGAGAAATGAATGACTTTAGAGATTTGATAGATTCTGCCTCTAACAGAGGTTGAATCTTTGAAGGACACAGCAAATTATGTAAGCTTATTAAATTCTGTTCAGTCCAGCTACATTGTATTTCACATAGTTTTAAGCAATAATTCATATGAAAGTATTTAACTTTTGTTATTAATGAAAAATCAGTTTTTCAGTAAAAAATAATGATTTGACCAAATACAGGAAACACACTGAGTCGTTGATTTGAAGTACTCATGCTGAGACATATACACACACTAGAGCAGGAAAATTACTTCTTCTTTTCTCACAAATGGAATTAGCACATTCCTTTAATCCTTAATTCTTAGGTATGGAACATTCTGTTCTCTTTGTTGTCATTTCCAAGAAATCACTTTAATCTCTCATATGCAGATTAGACAAAGGAAAGGTTGAATTCACTGAGCAGGAATCAAAATCTTCTTGTTATTAAGATGAGAGTATTAGCAAGATCTAAATAGAAAATCTCATAAACAAAATGCAAGTACACAAACTGCTAACATGTCATGATGAAATGTTATCAGGAAAGCTTAGGAAGTTCAGAAAAATAATATAATGAACATTTCTTATAGTTAATTGGAAGAAATTTAAGAACATTTGATTTCTTGTTTCAGTCTTCCTGATGGGACAGAAAGTTATGTAGTTTTTTTATATAATTAAAAAATAGAGTTTCAAAAATTAGGAAGTGCATTCTATCTGAGAGTTGTACTATAGGATAATGGATTTAAATTGGTGTATTCTGCAAGGAATATTTTTTGTGCTGACACTAATATTGTACATGTAATTTTCACACAATGATCAGGAAGGTATATCTGGGTAGTCAAGGACAGCAGAACCTTATCAGTATCACTTTTTTCAGGCAATCTCTAACAGGAAAAGTTAGAGATACTACAAGATAATTTTACTGTATGTTTGCGAGAGCAAACACAAAAAAATTCAGGAAGCCAGTATTTCCATTCTTACTAATATTAAATTGTGTGTTCACCATAAGAAAGAGTGGAATATTGGTCCCATTAAGTCATGATACTGTGATTTTTTGACATATTAGTTCAAATTCAACAATTGTGTACATCGGGAATAATTTCAATTTTCTTCAAAGAATATGTTACATTTCAGAGTGAGTAATACTATTAGACCTATAATCCAAAATTTACCAGAGAACAGCCTCTTACTACACTAATATTATTCAAATAATACTTTATTGAAATCTTCAAATACAAATATGCAGCTAATAAACATCTCCATATACAAGGTACAGACAAATGCAATCTAGCACTTGATCCTTTCTTCCTGACAAACTGGATAGAACATACAAATCTCGTAAGCAATACAATGTTTAAAACATATACTTTAATTTTCTTCTGGATCAAGGATATTATCTGGAAAGGCATAAAAAGAACTCAAAGGTGTGATTCATGAAAATGTGGCAAGATATGATAAAAAAGTTGCAGCTAGAAGGGCTGAAAACCTTCACAAGATCTAAAAAGAAGGTAAGACAGAAGTATATTTCTACTTAGATCTTAATCTAAGGTTAAGTAAAACTAAGACATCAGGTAGAAAGGAAACAAAAGAAAAGGATATAAAGTTAAGAGATAAGATTTAATTTACTTTAGGGTCTGCAGAAAAAACCTTGGTTGAAATTTTAAATATCTCTGAGTACCACAATAGAACTGACTAATTATGATGATATGGTCCTATCTTGGTAAAAAGGAATAGAAATTAATTAAATCTCCAGTGTACATAATTTTATAATATTGCTTCTACATAACATAAATGTTATTAGTGTTCACTGTAATTTTTCTTTTTCCTGTTATTTACAGAAGCATACTGGAAAAAAAAAAAAAAAAAGAAAAGAAAACCACAAAAAGCTTTCAAGGTTTAATCCCAGCCAGCACCTCAACCCCACAGAGCTGCTCACTCACTCTCCCATGGTGAATGTGGCAGAGAAACAGCAGTGTAAACAAAGTGACAACGTTTTGGGTTGAGATAAAGACATCCTAATAGGGGAACAAGAAAGGTGTATATGCAAGCAAAGCAAAACAAGGAATGCAGTCACCACTTCCCACGGGCAGGCAGGTGTTCAGGCATCCCCATCATGTGTGACAGCTGCTTGGGAAGTCAAACACCATCACTCTGAGCACCCACACTCCCCTCATCTGCTCCCAGCTTTATGCACCGAGGCTGAAGCACAGTAATAGACTAAGAAAGTTGTCACAGGGTTCATTTAATGTCTTATTTATGACTTATGGTTGTTTTCTTAACTTGAATGCAAGGTACAAGAAGAAATACAAGCCAAAAAGGTGTTATAATATATAGATATCTATTCTATTCAATTAATTAATTAATTTTTTTTCCTGTCTGATATTTGCAGACTTGAACAGGCTTTTAGTTTGAAAAGTTTTATATTCCTGGAATCTAGTAGTATTTTTTATCCCTTCCCCTTCTGTCATAACAAAATAATTAGTTTTGGAAAACGGCTGGTGAATGTTCATCAAATAACATGTGCATGAAAAAACATTATGAAATTGCAAGTTGAAAAGAATTTTACTGGTGGAATATTCCTTTGTTTCTTAATTCTTGTGTCTAAGGGCAACAGTTTTCATGAAAAGCAAACAAACTGAAAAGTTTCAGGTTGTTCCCACTAGATTTCAGCCTGCTTTATTTGGAAAAAAAAGAGGAGTGCCTGCTTTAAGATTTACAAAAATATGATACACCAGAAAAACAGTCTACTCATTTTGTTCTAAAATGTCATGTAAGTAGATTTAGCTACATAAATTAAGAATTCTTCATAGAGAAATATTTTTCATAGACCCTCCTGAACACGTAAGTGTCCTCAAAATGCCAACATGAGAAGTTCATTATGCTACCCATCCAAAATTATTTACTTTCAAAGTATTATTTCTTGGGGTAAATCTCTGTCCTTATATATAATTGGCTCCCAGGAAAAGCAATTCACTGAGATAGCAATGAGAATAGTTGGTTATTTTTTATTTAATTAGATTTATAGATAAATTAATATTTTATTGTTACTCATACTTTAAAAGCACTTTTTGGTACCTTTTAAAAATTGTTTCTAGGAAAAAGATTGCAAAGATTGAATTAAAATTATGTTCATAAGGACTTTGAGGATGATTTAGGTATTCACTATCTGAGTTAGAAAAGTGTTTTTTTTTCTGGAGATTAAAGTAGTGTGTCACCTGAGCTTCAAATAAAGCAGTGTAGCAATGCCAAGATATTGGTCAAGAAATGTGATCACAAGATTAAAAAACAGTAAGCCTGTTCTAAGTTAGGGATTTTGGCCAAAGCATGGAATTAGACATGGAGATGTAGCTTCAAACAAATTGCTAATTATCTCTCAAGAGTATATAAAAGGCTTAAACATAAGATAGTTCATGGTCTATGTTGTATCTCCTCCTCTATTTGAACCAGATGGGAAATCATTAGTCTTCAGGTGACTGATTTTTGGCCTCATTGGCAAAAATATGTGGCATATTTATGTGACTCACTGTATACACTCAGATTTTTCAATTATTTACGAAAAAAAAATGTGTTTCTAACCATAAGGTTCAGTAGGCAATTCATTCCACATAAAGCATATCATGTAGAATGTATGACAGTATGACAATATGGCAGTATCAACTTTTATCTGTAACCTTATAAAACAGGACATTCAAAAAATGGTGAAATGTTATTATACCCTGTTGATTCCTGAAAGCAACCAGAACAATTAATGACATTTCATTTTCAGTGTTAAGCAATTGCAATAATTCTTCTTCAGACCCAGTTAGCAGTTTGGTTTTCACCAACATGCTAAAAAAAAATCTAATAAAGAGTAGGAAAGAACAGTTTCCTAAAGAAGAGGCAAAGTTCCCTAAGGAGAAAGAAAAAGAGATATTGAGAGAAAAAAGGAGCAGAAACAGCAAGCTAACAATGAGTTCATTCACTTATTAAAGATGCTGAGTGTAACCATAGGGTACTGAAGGAATAATAATGACTAAATATTTAGTTGCTACAGTTACTATCCTTGATCTTTCCGTGAACCTCCCAAAGTGACAGCAGTGAGCACGGCTGTGGATCAGGGCCAAGTTTGCACTTTTGCCCATGGACCATAATTAAAATAGATTTATGAATGAGGAAATGCCTGCAGAAAGAGATCAGTCTTGCAACATTTCCCAGAGGTCATTAGATTTTTTTGAAGACTAAACTGTAGTTTAAATCTACCCACTTATTGTAGATTCCTCCCTTTACAGCATATTTTTTACTGCAAAGAAGGCAGCTGAGTATGCATTCCAGTGAGATTCAGGGTCACTATTACTCATACTCATAGTTTGGCTTATAATAGCTTAGATTATGTGGACATCATTGTTTTTCAGTGGCATAAAAGGCTCTAATCACCTTGCTTGCAGAATGCAAAGTGTTTCCTTTTATGAATCCATGGAAACAAAAACTATATATGGAAAGGATTATTATGAATTTTAGATATACTCTAATGGGTTCTGTCTTGACTCTTTCTGAGAATATATTTTTCTTGTAATTTCTACCTACCATTGGTTACATATTTTTGGCTGGATTTCATTCTTTCTGAATGACCAGGAAACACCATCCTATATTTTAATGAAGGAGTATGTTTTTTCACCCCAAATACACTTGTACCTCATATGGCAAACTGAATAAGTGAGATGAAGTGAAAGAACATTTTTTTCATTTCTTTCATCAATACTCCATGTTACTGTTCAAAAGAGAAAAAAGGAGAAACAGGTAGAAACAGCAAATTACAGCCTGAGACTAACCCTGAGTACACAGATGAGGCTTGTTCACTTTCTACAATGACATCAGCTTCTAGGACTTCTTTCCAATTCTGTGTCTATTTGATTAGAAACAGATTATGCATTCACATTCTTACAAATTCCTGGTCTCTTCATGCAAAAAAAATTACATCCTTGTTAAAAAAAATTCTGTGTTTGTACTTGTGCATGTTTTGTTTGCCAGCAAACATATATCACCTCTCTGATTGCACAATTTCTTTATTTTGTGACTCCTTCTGTTATAAAGGAAATACCAGGAGAATACATATGTAAAATTTGAGTGCTCCATAAATGAATACTCTACAGGACCATATCTTGATTTTTCATGAATCTGCTTAGTTCCATGGGCATTTATGACCAAATAAATATATTCTAGCAACTGGCCTTTGTGTACACTGATTATTCCCAAGCAAATGCTGATGAAGACAAAGTCATTTTAGATATTACAGTCTTAGTTTTCACTACAATATGTTTATTATGAAGGCACATGGCATGAAATTTTCTTTATTTCTGTGCATTTCCTTGTTTCTGATGTTGATTTAAATTATACAGGTAACCTACAGTCCCTCTAGAGCAATAGTCCCACATGGAGACTGGTGGCCTCCACCACTGTAAACATTTTTATTGAGAGAATTGTCAGCTAGTTAGATTTTTTGGTTATTTTTCCCTGACAGATCAGTGGAAGAAACAACAGCCTGAAGGAAAGTATGATTGAAGAATTGTGGAATTACACCACTTATTGTGAATAGACAGCTGTCTGGCAGATGCAATATAATACAAGGACACAATATATTCTAAGCTAGATAAAATATCTGGAGTTCATTATAACAGTGCTGAACAGTTGTAAAAGTCAAACCAAGTCATGGTGAGCACACTCTGGTGATAAGCATTAGTGGCATTTTTATTGGATAAAATATTCCACCATCACCAATGCCACTATTCCCCCATAAAAAAACGTTGAGTTTCAAGGCCACGGTCTAACATAACATTGCAGTGAACTTCAAAAGAAAATTTGACATGATAATTTCCTTTTGATTTTATTCTTTAAAGTACATTATTTCAAAGTAAAAACAAAAGGGAAGTTGGGAATTTCAGAAATTTTGCAGGCCTGATTCCTTGTTTCTAACTCTGAGAAGACAGAGTTCAAATTGTGAGCTCAGTGAGATAACAGAATGACACAGAGACTCAAAGATTTCAGTTCTTTAGAACATGCTCCTCAAATGAAAGACTTTGCTTGGAAAATAAAAGATGAATTCAAGTTGCAGTGATTGGTGCTACATCAGGATTGAGCATTTTCATGTTTTGCATACTTTTTTCAAATGCATCTCTACTTGTTCATAAAGTTGAATGTGTGAACATATATCTACTTCTTATTACTTATCTTAGTTTCCAGTTTCCTTTTAACATCAGATGTTGTCTGTCAAACACAGGGGCATATACAGAAACCAAAAAGTGGATAATCCTATTGATAAGTTTCCCTAAAATGCTGCTTATTCCAAAAAACAATTGTAATTGCATATGAATTGTATTTCATATTCAGTTTACTGTTTATACTAGCACAGACATTCAAGTTCTTAGACAAATTTTTTGTATGCAAATTTTCTTATGTGATTTTTCTGTCATTTCTGTTTCAGAATAGCTATGATACCCTTTCTGTAGTAATTTTAGTTTGTCTAACTCAACAAGCATGAAAAAAATTAGTAAAATAGAAATAAATTTTGGCTTCCCTCCTGTTTCTGTGCAATGCTGGAAGTTCATATTTAGATTAGTTCTAATCTCATCAATACCTACATCTCTCTTAAGAAGAAAATAGATTTTCCTTATTTGTCTAAAGTCTGCATGAATTTTAACTTTGTTCTTGTCTCTTCTATTTCTTGTCACCCTGAGCACTACAGGATGAATGGGGAGTGGGCTATGCAGTCGGTTCTAACCACAGTATTGCTGCCACTTTTCCAACCTCACACATTTTCTCTGCTCCAGCAGAGTCTTTTCCATGGACTACAATTCTTCAGGAACAGACTTCTGAAAAGATTAAGCATTAATCCCCCACAGGACACAGGTCCTGTCAGAGTATCTTCTCCTACAGACTGCGTTTTCTCTCAGGAGGCAATTCTAATTTGAGTTTTCCATGGGCAGTAATTTCTTTCAGGCATTGTCTCCTGCTGCAGCAGAGGGCCACTGGATGCAGGGGCACAACCTGCTTCACTGTATATTCTCTGCAGACTGCAGTGAAGTCTCTGATGTTTGTAGCTTCTTCACTCCTTCTCCCCATCCTTCCTTACTGACATTGATGTATTACAGCATTTTGCTCACAGAAACACTGAATGGCTCCAGTTGGAAAATACCATAGTGGGTCATCTGGTCCAATCTCTGTGTTCAAGTAGGGTCATCCTACAGCACAATGCACAGTATTTTGTCCAAATAATTCTTGTATTTGTTTGATGAGGGATGCTCCCTCAAGGTAAAGTAAATATAGTGATGTAGTAATATAGAACACTAGCTTTGTGTGGGTTTTACAATTCTATATTTATATAAATTTATCTGTTAAAGCCATATTTTATTCACCTTACATCTAACATAGTTTTGTCAAGAGCTATTGTTGGAATTAAAAAAGTGCATCTCTTTATTATCAGAAAGGTCCTATAAATCCATATTTCATAATAAATAGTGAAACCAAAGATTTTAAATATTTTACATGCTTGTAAGAAATTTATTTTATTTTTACCTAGATTCTTGCCCATAAAATACATGGACTATATTATTATAGAGAAAGTAGACACAGATTTGCAAACCATCGGTTCTATAGGACAAAAATGTTCATTTAAGAAGAGAACAAATGCTCCAAATCAGCTGAAATACATTTAGAGATTTTCTGGAGACACATAATCATATAAATTTCAGTCTAATTATCAAGATACTGATATGGAATAATGCAATGAATGAGAAGCTGCAGGTGATTCTAAACTTCATTCCATAAAAGATGACTCTAAGGCTAAAGAGTGCTTGAGACCACTGAATGTCTGAAGCCAGAGCCTGAAATATGATGCTGTCATTCAAACATCTGCTCTAAGCCATTCAGGCAAGAAGTGAGATGAGCAAATAGAAGCACCCAAGAGGTGCAAATCACCTGTGTATTTCTGTTGTAAAGTATGAAATTTGTCTTGCCACGTGGGAAATCTCAATAAGGCAAAGCATACTGTGTCTCTCCTGTTATCAAGCATACTGTGACTGACTGCTATCAAGGAATATGATTTATAGCTTTGTAGAGAATTTATGAAACTATCTGAACTCTATGAACCAGTCCCTTCTTATCTGAATACATTGAAGCCTTGGTCTTGGGAAAGTAGCTGCAATATGAGCTCAGGAAATTCACTAAGATGAGGATTAGCATTGAAAAATCACTGTATAGGAGCATACAGAATTTAACAGGGTATGGAGGAGGCAAGGAGCAAAGCAAAGCTATAGCTGCTCATTCTTTGGACATGTACTATAAGCACAGGGGACTACAGGTCATTTCAGCAGTGATTGCATTTAATATTATTTTCCTGGCATGTAATAGAAACAGGAGTCTGCATTGACCTCTCTGTATTTTTAGTCACGTGGTATTTGCTTGAAATACAGTGCATATATTAAGAATTTACTTTTGTATCTGAGATGGTGCAGTGGTAAGATCTATCCAGACAGAGCCTTCTCTCTGAATCAGCCTTAGTTCGTTTCCAGTGTTGCCAAGAATGTTGGAGAAATACTTAATTAAGAATCTTACTCTAATTAATTGCATCAAGTCCAGTACATTTTTCCCTTGTTGCCCTCCTCAATAAGAGTGTAACAGTAGATGTCCAAGGAGAAAGAAAGAAACATAATTAAGAATAATAGAAGCAGTAATATATGGTGCTCTGTTTTACAAGTAAAAAGAATTAACTTATGAGTGGAAGAAACAGGCAGGAAAAGTGGGTGTATTTATACAGCTGACAAGGTATGCCACCATTTGTTTAAAGCCTTTGTAACCTTTATGAATCTAAATCCTCCTGGCTACCCAAGCCACAGCTGTTGCTTAGATAGGTTTTCCATGTTGTTTTTCTTTCTCTCGCTCTCTCTCTTCAAGTTTGATTATTGTTATGTACTTTCTATGGCATATTACTTTTAAAATGTTGGGAAATCTTATGCTTAATGCTTAATTCTTCAGGCCCCTTCTAGACTCTGTATCCCTCCAATCAATTTTCCCTTTTATTCCAGCAGCTGTCCCATGTAACAGATATATCCTAAAGGAGGTTTAAGATGCTGGTTTTTAGTTGAACAAAAATGTCAAGGCTGACAACCAAGCATCTAGTTCATTTCATTCCAGGTACTAGCATCTGGAAGACAGGAACAAAAAAAGAAGCATTTCCACAGTAAACTATGATCATGTGATGCAGAAACAATGCCATACAGGAATAATTATCAAAACTTACATGGAACATCTGTTCAGTGCATTCTTCTTCTTGTTCAAACTATTGTAATAATCTTAATTTACACTGATTGAAAAATGCTCACAGAAAATAATGAGCTTGATTTCAAGAGCAAGTAAGTTTAAGATAGAGCAGAATCTTGCCCTTGTAGCCTCTGTGAATATTCACAACCAAGCTATTTATCTGGCAATTCGAAATTGAGCACTCCAATATACTGGTTATGTCTAAAGTTTTTATTGGAATACTCAGGGTGATTCCAATTGAAAAGTCATAAGCTACTTGCAGAATCTTTGAGGACTGAAAGGGAAAAAATCAAATATTTGTTTATTCTCTGCTTTTTTTCTGTGTACACCAGCAAACTCATGCCCAAACTGTCTCATCAGTTTTTACATAAAATGTAAGAGTGCCTTGCAGGTTACTGGTAGCATTCCACCTGCTGTGTACCAAAGCCTGAAATCTCTGGCTTTTTGATCTGCAGCACGTGCACTACTGACTCTGTTGGTGGAGTTCTATAAGTCTGTCTTACATGAGGTCCAGCATAGAAAATCAAATAACCTGATCCACATAAAAAGTTCATTTGTTCATTCCCCTCTCCACCCTCCACAAGCTCCCAGGCATGGCTTACTTTTCTATATCAGACCAAGATGAGCAGGCTTCTCACTATGACAGTCAAATTGCCAGGGTTTACAGGAACCTGGAGACTCAGCTGGGTCATGACTTTTATGAAGAGTGCCTGCCACAGGAAGACAGGAAGGTGACTTCTATGCAGCATGCTGCCATTCACATCCACCTTCACTTATCTTGACTTGGAAGGGAATTTAAGGCATGAAGCTGGGGATTTTCAGTCTTTTTTTTTTAAACAAAGACTACATGCCTTTAACACAGTACTTACAAAAAAAAAGTCCATTTTATTCAATATCTGGGAAAAAAAATGCAGGATCTGAATTTGAAGTTTATCTGAGAAGCTGTGGAAAGCAAATCGCCCTGGTTTTGCTTTTATTGATGTCAAATCACTTTTGAGCAGATTAGAGGAACTAATTCAGAACACAGCCTGTTTTTGTGTTCTTAATCTCTCTTTGGATACTTTGCTTAATGCTTTAGCCTGCATGTGTGTATAGTTTTACTAGACTCCAACAGATGGTCGGCATCAAAGTTTTTCTTGAAAGAACTGTGACTAATGTGAGCTGGCCTTATTAATCAAACGTGGCGTGTATGGAAATAGTCTCTAGCTGTGAATTGAGTAATTTCCAAAGGCCTGAGTTAGAAAGGACACAAACACACAAGTGTCCTTTTGTGTGTGTGAGTGTGTGTGTGTGTGAATGTCTGTGAGGCAGAGTGTATTGCAAGAGTGTATGTTTTGGGATTGCTCATAAGGTATGCTCTGTAGGCACAGTTTCTTTATAAAGACCTATAATGTTCGTTAACTTATATCAGTGAATGATTTGGCTTAAATCTTTTGAAAACAAAGTAGTTTCGTTTGATTTGTTTAATTCTTTTAGAAATATTTTTGCTCTTAGTATGATACACTTTGGGAAGACTCTTAACTTCCAAAGCATAAAGGTTACAGATGAGAAAAAGGCATTCTGCATTCCCTCTGGAAGCAGTGCTCTGCCAATTCCACAGCCTTGTATATTAATGTAGTAGCTTCTCTGCTTGGGATGGCATCCTTCTGTCCTTGCACAAACTGGGTAATGCAGGGCAGACCATCCTGGCCATGACAGCACTGTTCACACCAGTGTTGGTCCAATTCTGAAAGCCATGTCAGAAGATGCAAGCTAGATGGACAGCCAGAAGGAGATGAGAATATATTAAAATCCTATTATGTTTTCTTGGCAATGTCACTTCGAGCACTAGACTCACTGATGCCAACAGCTGTATCAAAACCACTGTGAGACCACCAGAGGCAAGCCCACCTGTATACACAGACTGACCTGCAGCCTGGAAATGAGATTTCTTCTGTTTCAGATACTCTACTGGGCTGTTAGAAGGGATCAAAAAGGTGAATTTAAACACACTTTGACTTTGGAGGATACTTCATTCTGCATTCTCCTAGAAAAGTAATCTTGATGGAAATTTACTGCACTTAGCATAACAATGTAGCACAGTGTAAACATAGCCCATGAATTTGACACTGCTGCCATTACATGGAGAGTAGCTTGCTCCACAAGTAACCCCACTGAAATACAGTGAGCTGTTTCCTCAGCTCTGGTGTTATTGTTAGTAATACACAGCAAGGCCAAAACACAGCACTTGTTTTGAGTTCTGCTTCATTGCCTCTTCAGCTGTCAGTTATGAAGACGCAATATCCTTATTGAGATCTGTTTGAAAAATTAACTCTATTCCACTTAGGAAATTTACCTTATACTGCATTGCTGTGAAAATCATTAATGATAAGATTTAATGGATGCTAGAAAACTTGCTTGAAGATCCTACAGTTGTTGATAGTTGGGTTAGACTGAACTAATACTGAGAGAAGTTGCAAAGATAGTAAGGAAAGAAGGCTATAGCTAAGTTATGGTACATCGAGGATTTTGGAGGAGAGGGTGAAGTAGGGAGTAACAAATCTGAACCTGTTGCTCAAACATTGGAAAATGCATTAGAATACTGTCCAGTGACTTGGATTAATGCAGATATATAATATACATCAATTAAACTAAATGAAATTGATATTAAGGTCCAGACTATTGGTATTTGCACCTCAGGAATACATCTGACAATGAAAATATTAAAAAAAATGTACCATGAATATAAAAAAAAAGCCCAAGAAACCCAAAGCATTGACTTCTAAGATAGCAAAAGTTAATGATGTGACAAATAAAAAATAACAAATTTGTATGAACAAATCCACTAAACTGACCACTCCGAATTGTTTAGAGGAAGACATTATCTGAACCATGTTAATTTTTATATGGCCAAATTAATGTTCACAAAACAAATGAAAAAAAACCAAAAAAACCAACAAAACAACACCAAAAACCAAACCAAACAAACCTAACCAAACAAAAAGCCACTTATGCCACATTTAATTAGGTGGAAAACAGTACTCTATAGTCAGTGACAATGTGAAGGAATGCAGTATCACTGAGACAGTAGAAAGTGATGCTTTTAGATAGTGCTGTGTTTAAAGGGGTATTGCTTGACTGCTGGAGCATGGCAAGTGAGTCATGTTAGAGAAGATGTTTCTGAGGAATTTTTTTATGTGGTCATTACTGAGGGCATTTTGTTAGCAATTCTGAAATGTTCCAGTCACACTGCAGCACACTTGCAATGTCCTGTAGCTGGAGGCATCACACTTTCAGACTCATCCTCCTGAGGAATTTCAACCACCTTGACATCTGCCAGAAAAGTAGCACAGTGAGCTGTAGGCAATCCAGAAAACTCCTGGAATAAAAGGAGAATAACTTCTTGAGCCAGGTAATAAACAGCCCAACAGTGTGGATGCAACACTGGAGGTGATGAACACCAATATAAATGAACTAATCAGGGACATCAAGACTGAAGGATGCAGCCTGGGCTGCAGTGACCGTGCATTGGTAGAACTTCAAGTCCCCAGGGATATGAATCAGGTAAGCAGTAGAGTTAGGCACCTGAACTGTAGGAAAGCAAACTCCCAGCTTTCCAGTGAGATGGTCAATCTGATCCACTGGAGTGTAACAGAGCTGGCAGATCTTTGAGGAAACCTCTAATAGAGTGCAAGAGCTAGCAATCACCAGGAGCAAGAAGTCAAGCAAGGGTGGCTGGACTGACATGGGTGAGTAGGGAACTCTTGAAAGAGAAAGTTCCAGAGAGAAGAAAGTGCACAGAAAGAAAGATGCAAGTGCACAGAGAGTAGAGACAAGGACAGGTAGCCTGGGGAGAGTATGGAGATGAAGTTCAGTTTTGTAGAGATGAGCTGAGGAAGGCAAAGGGAAGATGGAACTGAAACTGGAAAGAGACATGGAGAAAAACAGGGAGGGCTTCTACAAGTTTGCTAACCAGAAAAGGAAGGTCAAAGAAAATTTGGCCCTCCAATAAACAGTGCTGGAAAACTGGT
The DNA here is from genome assembly GCA_034336665.1 of Luscinia megarhynchos. Taxonomy (NCBI): domain Eukaryota; kingdom Metazoa; phylum Chordata; class Aves; order Passeriformes; family Muscicapidae; genus Luscinia; species Luscinia megarhynchos. The sequence goes on along the minus strand of CM067568.1, from coordinate 33,042,009 downwards.
AACAACAGTCTCAGTCTTCATTGGCAACATCTCATCCCACGTCTGGAATGAATGTGTAGCAGAATGAGGACTGGGGGAGTGACCTGCTTTCCACTGTAAGTAAATATCAGGTGCATGACCACCTGAAGAACCTGAATGTGCCTGAATGAACCTGTACAGACATCTGAACCCGTGTGTCTATAGGATCCAAAGTGATGCACTGCAGGGTCCAGAGGGATATATCTGATGTAGTGCCCACCCACACTTCATGATATTTGAAAAGTCTTGGCAATCAGGTGAAGTCCCAGGTGACTGGAAAAATAATGATACATAAATGATACAAAATAATGAATCATAAAGATCTGATCATCTTTCAAAAGGATAGAAAGGAGGGTCCTGGGAAGAACAGCCTCAGCTCTGTGTCTGGGAAGGTCATGGAACAGATCCTCCTAGAAGCTGTGATAAGGAATAATGAACAGGGAGGTGACTTGGGACAGCCAGTGTGTCATCACCAATGGCAAATCCTGCCTGACCAAGCCAGTGCCTTACAGCGATGAGTGACTCCATCAGTGGACAAGGGAACAGCTAGAAATGTCATTTATCTGGACTTCTGTAAAGTCTTGGACACAGTCCCCACAACATTCTTGTCCTTAAATTGGAAAGAGAGGGGTTTGGTAAGTGGATGTTGGATAGAGAGTAGTGGTCAATGGCTCAATGGACATCAGTGACAAGTGGTGTCCCTCAGAGTCTGTATTTAGACCAGTGTTTAATTTCTTCAATAATGACATAGGCTGGGGAATTGAGTTCAGTCTCAGTACATTTGCAGATGACACCAAGTTGAGTGGTGCCCTTTGACATACCTGAAGGACAGGATGCCATCCAGTATGACTGCTGTTTAAACTTATTATTTGAGTCTTAATTTGTTCCTCTTGTGTTTAAACAGCACATTGTTGAAGCCCCTATTCCTGATAATAAATATTTTTTCCCGATTTTTTGTGTAATTCTGTGAAATTTGCAGGCTTTAATTTAATGCCAAACTTACGGAAAAAAGAAGGAAACAAAACCCTAGAAATAATTTCGGAATTTCATTTTTTAATTTCAGAATCAGTGAGATTGATTGCATCACACACATTACAGAGTACAAGATTGTGGGATGCAGCTTCCTGTTTGGCATGTTGACTCCTGATTCATCTATATCCTTTGTAATCTCATGCTTTATGATTTGCAGATCATCCTGCATGTTTTTCTTTCCATTTTTCCCTTCTTTCTCTTTTATGCTTGTGTAAGTTTTGGGCTTGTTTGTTTTGTTTAGTTCATGGAGGCAAATACATTTTTTCACTCAGTCATGGAGCTGGCAAAGACTGAAACCTCAGAGGTTTAGCTTCTTTGTGAGAGATTCTTTTTGCAGCAGCTCTACATCTAATTTTCTTTGTATACCATCATTTGAGATTCTCAAGGTAGTGCTTATTGGCAGTGACCTGCCAGACATCTCAGGTCTTAAGGATGAGTGAATAAACTTTGCTGAATGCTGCTGAATATGTGATAATGCAATTAGCACTCTTGCCAACTGAATTGAAAATGAGATGTTGTGTCTTCAGGGACCTTTGTACTCTTTTGTAAATGCCTTTTTTTTTTAAATCTTTCTCTATTTTCTTTTAAATACATCCAATACATATGAGCTAAGCAAAAATGTCCATTATAAATTAAAATAACTTTGCATTGTAGATTAGGTGGCCACTTCTGAATTGGCAGTTAAAGTTCAATTTACATCACTGCTTAAGAAACAACAGACAAAAATATGCTTGTCTCTTTTTTTTATACAACTGAAATTATTACTGATAAATGCATAATTTTACATTCAGAACAATATATATAGGATGAAGTGGAACAAAATGCAGGTTACACTCTTTATTAACCTTATCCCAAGGCAGATCAGATCAGTTAATTTCTAAGATCTGATAAAAGTAGGGTGTTTGGTAGAGTGGCAAAAAAATCAGACGATCCTAATAATCTTGATATTTAATTCTTAAATTGTGAATGCTAATTAGCCCTATACAGACTGGATGCATAGAGGTGCACAGGAAAAAGGTCAAAGAATTGTTTCCCACTATTTTTTAGTAAACCTTAGGGGAAGATTTTCCTCAAAAACATACAAGAATGCTGATATTCTCCTTGGAAAACCTCACAAGGGATGTGTATTACTTACAGGCTGTATATCACTTCCACTGCAACAGTTATAGTCAATGACTCTAAACCCACAAAGAAGTGAATAAATCAGATATCTCTGCTCATTAAAAGGGGCGAACATGAAGCTGATACATAAAGTGAAGCTATTTGTAACAATGATGATTTCCTTCAGCTGAAAAAATCTCACAGGGGGTTGTCTACTTCAGCCTTCTTGGCAACACTGCGAAATATTTTGTTCAGAATGAAGCAGGGGAAAAAAGATTAAAAAAAAAAAGATTAAAAAATAACCATAAAAACAAAATGGAAGAACTGACAATACAGGAATACTCCTTGCTAGAGGTGCAGAATGCCAGAAAGACATCCAGCTGGAGTAGACCCTCAATGAAATTACCCCACAAGATAGCAGCTCTTGGAAAGCTGAGTGATTTCATTTAACTTAGCTGCACACTGTGGAGAGTTAATGCAGTGGGTCAGTGACTAGCCCAGACAGCAGTAACCTGTACTGGCTGAAATTAGTTTATTGTATTTTACTATGGACACACAGAAGTAGAAGCAGAATAAGGAATAATGTTATTTACACTGTGAAACCTTCACACTCCTGAAGAGTACATACTAATGGGAAAGGGTGCTCCATGTTGACTGATGTAAGCCACATCCTGCTGGTAAGGGCAGATAAAGTTTTCTTTTCTAAGATTTACAGAGTGATTCTGTAGGAATTCTGTGCATGGATAATGAAATAGGTCATGAGGGATGAGGAAATAATTTCAGAGTTCATTGTATGAACCAGAGAATCTTGGTTCAGAGGAGAAGCAGGATTTTCAAGAGCCAGCCAACAGCAATTTTATCTAACCTATTGCTCTTTCCATTGTTCTCCTGGTGACAAATATGAACTTCTTGTCCCATCTTCAAACCTCAGGACTCTGTTACCCTGTGCCTGGCAGTGTTCTCTGGGACTGAGTCATATGTAAACTGGCTTTATCCCAAAAAAATACTATTTCACAATGACATAAATGGGAAGATGCACTTCCACATGACAAGGATGCAATTGTGTGTCTTACACCAAAGTTTAGCCTTTTTCAACCCTACCAGCATTTTGTGGCTGTGTTTTCCAACCTGTACATATAGTACTTATAACTAGGTAATATTTCTGCCTTTCACTTAGTTTTATAGGTGTCATTTTTGAATTTGTTAACTAATGAGTGCTAAAAATTCTAACATTTCTTGTTTTCCACTGTCAGGAATAGGAAGAGATACTTCTCAACTATTATGTTTATTTAAAAAAAAATCCCAAAAAAAGCCCTATATTTTCTCTTTATTTTGAAAAATCCCTCTGTCTCTTTGAAAATAAAATGATATCAAACAAAAGCAGGTATAGAGAAGCACATAAAAAGTAAAACCTGATGTGGAGGATTGTAGAATGACAAGGGCTCTGCTGTTCTCCATAGACTACATCCCACAGAATATAAAATTATGTAAAAAATAATCATCATATCCTCATCAGTTTCAGGTTATCATTCTTGTATCAGATGATTTTTCTCTTGGTATCACGAAGAAAAATTGTGGTACTGAGTAACAATATGCTTGATATGTTCATGGCATCTATCACATCTATACATCTATAGTATGTATCAGGATACTTGTAAAGATGTTCATCGGTAAACAATTGTTAGGGGAATAATGAGTCCAAACAGTTTCAAAATATTCTCAGTTTGTGAAATTTTTAAAAATAATTTATATTTTTTAATCCTTAAACATAGTTTTATCATTGGATGATCTCTTCTCTCTTCTCTTCTCTTCTCTTCTCTTCTCTTCTCTTCTCTTCTCTTCTCTTCTCTTCTCTTCTCTTCTCTTCTCTTCTCTTCTCTTCTCTTCTCTTCTCTTCTCTTCTCTTCTCTTCTCTTCTCTTCTCTTCTCTTCTCTTCTCTTCTCTTCTCTTCTCTTCTCTTCTCTTCTCTTCTCTTCTCTTCTCTTCTCTTCTCTTCTCTTCTCTTCTCTTCTCTTCTCTTCTCTTCTCTTCTCTTCTCTTCTCTTCTCTTCTCTTTCCTTTTTACTTGCTATAGTGAAATAAATATAACCAACCTTTTGAGATATATGTTCTGCTGATCAAATTTTGATTCTGAATAGCTCACAGATTTCCTGACAGTCATAAGTATTCAGGCTCAGTGGGTAATTGTGCTCACTAGTATCTATAAATATTCTGCAGATTTTTGATTGTTTTATGATGGAGGTTTATTTTATTTTATTTTTGCCTTCACAGTTGGCTTTGGATTTTTTCCTGCTTTATAGACCCTTGTCTTTTTATTAGTTCTATGTTCCCTGTTGGTTTTATGTTTTATATTCCTGCTGTCACTACCAGCATCTCACTGTAAACAAGAATGTTGTATCTCAGTGGGTTATTTTCTGTTAATAACCTGTGATACAGTATATAAATAAACCAGAGAGGAGTTCACAGGTGCAATTTATTAGAGTTATTGCAATGTGACTTCAGTAATGGTCTCGAGTTCTTTAAAAACTTTGGTGTGTTTTGAGTTGAAGAAGACAGCTATATATTGCAGTTCATGAGAGAGAAATAAATATCAGTGTAATGAAATATGTCCAAGTCCAACTCAATAATAATTGCAATTTCTCAGTGTCAATACTTGGAGACCTATATGTACCTCACTATAATTCAAACAAAAGTACACCAGCAAAGTAACACATTATTTAGGTTAGACTGGAGGAATGAAACCAAACAAAATGGCAAACCATACACAATTTTCTTTCCTCCCTATACTTATATCACTGTTAAGTATACTGATAACTTACTCCTAGTCATCTCATATTAAAGTTCACAATATAGAATCATGTTTCAGACATATGTTGTACCTATGGAGAAGAGCTGTGTAAAACAAGCAATGCATAATTCAGAGGTTTTTGAATCCTATTCCTAAACTTGCAGTGAAGCTCCCAAATTACTCAAATTATTTTTAGCATACTTTTTAGAAAATATGACTAAGGTGAAAATCAAAATTTTATCAGTAATTTTTTATCAGTAATAATTTATCTTGTCCACAAACAATGAGCTGTCAGCTCTGAGATGCCTGTGGAGGCCACTGTGCTTTACAACCTTCACTGCTGCTAATAAGGAATTAAATCAGAGAATCTAGTACTTGGTGTGAGTCAGATTAAAGGAAAAAGATAAAGTGCCCAGAAGAACTAAAAAAGCACTGCTCACCCTAGCCTTCCTTAACCTTATAAGCTGATGTGTTGGCTCAAACAAAAGCTATTCAGAATGTTTTGGAATCACCATTTTCAGAAGTCTGTCATAAAATCATATTTTAGAATTATTTCAACTCAATATAATATGTTTTATATGTTCAACATGATACTTCATGCTCTTTTCTAAGATTAGTTTATAATCATTATCTTCTCTAGACATTGTCATCACTCCAAACTGAGTTCAGGTGGTACCTTTTGACCAGGCACACAGCTAAAGAAAGAATACTTTCCATTTAAGGAGGACAGATAGTCTGTCTTGGACCTCAAAAAATGTAGATTGCTGACATAGAAAATCAAGGTTATTGAAAGTGTTTGAATTCGAGCTACTTCATACCCATGGAAGGTGGAGATACCAGAAATTTTATTTTGATGAAATATTAGGTTTCCCCATCTTATCCACTCTACAATTTACAGAATTATAATCACTCATCCTTGGTGTCTCATGGAAGGGGAGATCTGACCTAGAAAAATAGTCTGTATTACTGCCATGATGATTCTGGACAGAAAATATAGGATCCTAAGAGGTCTTTTTTTATTATTTGTTTAATTGCAGCTACTTCAAGATCACTTTTAAGTCCTATGGAAATATTTATGTATAATCCTTTCATAATACTCTGTGGGACTTGTAGGAGAAAATCAAACATAATATAAGAACAAAGGCAAATGTAATTTAAAATCCCTCAAAAAGGTATGAATATTTCTTTTTCATTTTCCAGCTTTCCTTTTGTTAATATTCATATTACTCTTCTGTTTAGAGATATAATAATTCTCTTTTCCCATTATTTACACTGTGGATTTTTTTCTTTTGTATGATATTATAGCAAATGCACTACATATGAACTGGAACTTATACCAGGACATGTGTTAGGAAATATCTTTAATCCTGGTCATTTTTAAATATGAGGATGATCCAAAGGCAGCAATTGCCTGTTTTCCTAGAAAGTGGAATTTTGGTCTGTAGTACACAGACATAATGTGGTCATTTTACATCTATGATGTAAATCACAGGGAGTTTGCTTTTTTCCTCTGGACAAACAGGCTAAAATTTTTCAGATCTTCATTGCACGTACTTGAGTTTTCATGCAGGGTCCTTATACTTTGTGTAAGTGAAGTGCTATGGGAATGCATCTGAAATGTCTTTCTGATAGTATTACACACAGGGGAACTGAAACTTTCCTTTGCCTTTGCTAGCATTGCAGCTTGTCATATATGACAGCATATTATAAATTAAAAAATAAATGATCAACCTTTTTCTTTAAACTGTTATTTAAGAAGGACCTGTACAAGCTCAACTGAAGGGAAGATATATTTTCATTATTTTTCATCTTTTATGCACAGATGACATCAAACCCATATGAAAGCCTATATGAAACTTCTGGGATCTGTTCTTTCTGGAAGATAGAACAATTTCTGAGATAATTTTTTGTCACCTTGGATACACAGTTAAACTGCATTTCCTCTGCATTTTCTCACCTGCATGCAGCTGATACTAGCACTTTTACTAAACTGGTGAAATTCTCTGACATACCTTAACTCAAACGTACAGTTCAAGCATTTCAAGGAAAAAATTGAACTGTCAGGAAAGTTTATGATTCCACAAACCTGGCACTGAAAAGTACCCCGGTCCATGGCAGGGAGTTGGAGCTAGATGGTCTTTAAGGACCCTAACTAATTCTATAAAATAAATTTCTGATCAGGTGATTCAATTCCTAATTAAGAGAAAATTTCTTTCTGTGCCTTCTTGTCACAGACATTGTTATGTCATGCTGAACATTAATTTCCTCCAATCTGTTTCTAGACAAAATGTTTTAACTGCTCAGAGCTTAAGCTTTGTGGAGATTGAAAATAATGCATCTTTAGGCCATTATTCTCTTACATCAATGAAGATGTATGTGTTCCTGACTACATGTGCAATTTCATAGAAGACTTAATGGAATTTAAGTGACGGGCTTCTCATCACTTTGGTTTTCTAGAAGTTTACTAGAGAAAGAGAGAAATAAAAATTAATTAAATTAATATGCCTTTATATTTACAATTTCTGCATTTTCTTTCTCTTTTGAAATTTACTTACCAGTAGAAAAGGAAAATACATATATCTCTATATGCATTATGTGTTTTATGGGTAGATATCAAAAGAGACTTATAGCAGTAGTATGAAAATAGTGTATGTTTTGATATAAATTCAGATTTTCTTAATCTTTTGTACCAGCTGGGGCTAGTGAATTTTTGAAATCTATGTGAAGTTAAATTATTTTATGTACCTGTTTCAGCTACCCATATTGCACTAACCCATTGGACTTAACACATATGTATACCAAGAAATAGAGGAATTTCTTTTCCCAGGGATTTTTTGATGCTCCATGCTGCTGTCTGGTAATCGAAGGTTGAAGCTTTGAAGTATGAATTCCTTATATAGCTTGCTTATCTATTTATTTGGCTTTGTGTTTTTCACTTATTGAATTACTATTCAGTTTTGATTTCAAGTTAATTGCTTTGCTTTTAAAGTTCTAGGCAGCTACTGGATAATTTCTTGTGCAAAGAAGTTAAAGCTAAATAATGTAGACAAAGAGGAGAAGCTTTCTTTGAGAATGCTGTGGAAGTTTGGCTTCCATGTCACGTACTGGGCCATAAAATGTAAAATAGATGTCTCCCTCCTCAAGCTCTGCAGTGAGAGAATAGTCTTAAAAACAGGGGGGAGGGGAGGTTCAGAAAAAAATAAAAATAATAAAAAACTACCACAACACAAAAAAATATTATAGTATTTGAGAGATATTGTAATTCAAAGGTGCTAGGTCAATATGAGCTTCTACATTTTAAGGTATTTTTAATGTCAGCAGATCAGTGAATAAATTTTGTAAATCTATTCAATGCACAAGACTCCACTCTTCCAGCCTGATAATGCTGTATTTTAGCAATAGTTGTGGCATAAAGTCAGACTTCAACAGGAATGCATCACTTAAAAGCAGCAAGAAGCAATGTTTCTTTCTTTGTGATAAATTGGGGCTAAAGAAAAAAAATCTTGGTAATCTCCTATATTATTTAGAGGAGCAGTGATCAAAGGAAGAAGCATTCAAAGAAAAAGCACTCTTGTACATTCTGTACTAATGCAGAGTTACTCAGTAATGGTGAATACAATTACTACCAAAGAAATGCTGTGGAAATGCTTTTAAAAGGAGAGTAAAAGGAAGACAGACAATTTTAAGATAGCTGCTACTACATATGTGGTTTAATTATAATACTACTTTTTTCTTGTGCAGTGATGTTTTTTCAATGTATTGCTTTTTACACAGCCACTGGATGAGCAGTAAATTTCACTACAATTATCCTGCTGTTAAAAAAAATAAAATTGGATTATAATTTTCAAAATACTGTGTTCTTCCATCATATTAATAAAAATTTGAAAACCTCTTTATTCTCAAGCATGCACTAGAAGGAGAGGTTATAAGAAGTCTCTGGTTTTACACTTTGTCAACAGTGGTTCAATCTTCATCAAAATTTCACCCTGATTCTTGTCAACAGTGAATACTATGGAAACCTGCTGTATTATGAACAAAACTGTGTGTAAGCTTCATATTATTTATTTTCTGGATGTAGGCTAAGCAAGACAAAACTGTTACTGTTCTAGTGTTTCCCTGGGATCTGAAGCTCAAGCATGACAATGGATAGAAAAACTCCAACAGCAATGATTGATATGATATTTCAAATGTCAATTTTATATTTTCTTCTCTTGTAGTAATGCAGTCTCAAAATTCATCCTTCAACTTCTTTTCTGGTGTGAGAGGAAGAAGATGGTAGTTTTATTATTTTACTTGCAATTCTCTCAAATGAATCAAAATATCAGACTACTATTTTAAAAGCTTTGCTTGAAGTGCTTAGAAATAACTTTATGTTGAATCCAGTGACTCACATAATTCTTGATTTCCAGAAAAACAATACTTATTTAATGATAGTATATCAGAATTAACTCTCTCTGATTAAAGAAAACCAGTAGAAACACTAATTACCCTTCATCATTTTTTGTGACTCTATCATAAGTCTTTGACATATTTAACATCTTTCTCAAAACATTTTATTTTAAATCCATAATAATATATGATATTCATTACTGTACATGCAAATATATTTTTTAAAATAAGGACTTTTTATTGTAAGTCTTGTAATTTGGGACAGAAAACATGACCTTTAATATTCTGAAAAACAGAAAAATATTGCTTGTGTATTCCATAAGGTCTTTGCAACTCCTGTTACAAAGATTACCTGGTGCATGCTTTTGAACATTTGATGTTGGCAATACCAAAGTCATAGAGTTCCATTTTTCTGAAGGGTGATGAACAATTTGGCAAAACTTTTCATTAAAATCATCTGTGCAAAGGGGCTGTAGGATATGTCTACCCCAGTGATTCAGTGTAGGGTTTGCTTTGTAACAGATCTCAGCAGTACTGGAGACAGAAAAAAAATAAGAATGAAGATAAAGTATTGGACTGAGTTTCCATATCCCTCTCAACCTTTTAATCTTTCTACCAGCAAGAAGGGAGTATTCAGGTCAAGGAGAGAAGTATCCAAGGATCCCCAAAACTCTTCCATCTTCAAAAAAGAACTTTATCTATACTTTTTGCCTTGGTGGGATAAATTCTTTCTTCTTTTTGCCTTCCAAAGAATCTAGCCTGATTCTTCTGCCAGGTGCTAAAAGGAATATAGGTTTTCAAAGGAAATGGAAGTACTTAGGAATTGAATGAAGTAAAAATAATATTTCAGAACTGCTGTACCAGCTGGATTGCAAATAAAAAATCAAACTTTAAGAAAATGCTTCTTTTATCATAAGATTTGGGTCAGTTGCTCCTCTTTTAAGATGTCTGTGGAAAAAACAATTAGGTAAATAAGTTGTTTTTCTTTTTTACCAGCTGTAACTGCAGGTAGCAATCTCACTTTACCTTGAATGTGTCATTTCATTACAAGCTACTTGCTTTCAGTCATGGGGATTTATAATGGTGGAAAATCACCAGGGAACATCACTACTTGTCTCTGAAATAACACACCACAAAGCATTGAAATTAATATCCATTTAAAATGTATCTAAATCATATGTTTTTCTTGCAGCTGGTTTCCATACCGGTAGCTGAAGGTAGCCAAACATAGCCACGTCTTCTAACCTCTGCTAGGAAATTTATAGTAGAGGATCTTTAACACTTAAAGCAAATTCCTCACAATCTTATACTGCATTTATATTTTCACCTGTCCTGCAGCACAGTCTTGTCCATCATTTAAACCATACCATTTTTTGCTACTACCCCAGATGGCATCTGTAATAACCCTGTGTATGAACAATTATTTCCACTAAAGTGGCATAGCTACTCCAATGACAGCTTTAGGGATTGCACAAAAGTAGAGGATTGACTTCTGTGCTCTATGACAGTAAATGGAATTTATGCAGTAGGTTCAAGAATTTAAAAGAGAATGAAATATAAAACTCCCCACAATGTCTTAGTGATGTCATTGGGTTCATTAGACTTGACAATGTAACACTGGTTAAAATCAAGGTAAGTTATTAACAGCAGTGAGATAGAAAATTAAGAGGATTGACATCTGTTAAAATCCTTCCAATGATACACCTTTTAATGATGACAGCACAGATTAGTCATGCTAAAAGATGTTTAGGCACCATGGCTCCCAGCACACTCCTGACACTAATAATCCTCTGTTAATTTATTCTATTGGATTATCTCAGAATTTTGATCATTTGGCCAGTTGAATGTTATAGAAATACTACTGAATTAAATTCTAATCTGCTAACACTCGTGTAAATCTGTCACAATTTTTTAGTTTCTTCAGGACTAATATCAGAACGCTATTGTAAAACTACTTTTAAACTCTTTAATTGCATTTCAAATGACAAACATGATCTGCAGTATCCTTGAATAAATTTTTAGTTTCTGGGTGGACCTTAAGAGATACATCATACATATATATATATATATGTATGTATATATGAGTGAGTGTGAGGGTGTGTGTGTATGTGCATACATATAAGTAGGTGAACATATATTTTTAATTTTAAGAAAATTTTGAAGATTCTAAAATCAAATATAACAGTAGTATAAGTACTGCTTTAATGAGCCATATTCTCATGAGACCTAAGTAAGACAAGTGCTCTCACTGGAGTAATCTGATGAAATATAAGTGTGTATTACAGTCAGCCACAAGAAGACTGCCACAATTTCAGTTCTGTCAACTAGTATTTGTCACACTGTTATCAAAATCAATATCATTTTCTAGTTTGCAAATTATTTTAACATGTGGTCCAAAATGTGTAAATTTCCTAAGGAAATTATGGTCATGTCTGTCTGGGGTGGAGTTAATTTTTTTCACACAGCTTGTAGGGTAATGGGTTTTTAGATTTGTGCCTAAAGCAATGCTGATAATACACCAATATTTCAGCTGCTGCTGAACAGCACTTCCTCAACATCCAGGCCTTTTCTCACTCTGCTGCACTTCCCCTTGAATAGGGGGATATGGAAGATCTTGTGAGTACACAGCCAGGAAGATAACCTAAACAAACCAGGTATTTCAAGCCATATAATATCATCCAAATTAAAAGGAAAAAGAGGATGCTTCAGATGGTTTGCCATCTTTTGCTTAGGAGGAATTAGTCTACTCTTGGAAGGTGGTGAATGACTGTCTTTATATCACTGTTTTTGTTTTATTTTCTTTCTTCCTTCTTCCACTTCTTATTTTATATTAAATAATTTTTATCTAGAACCATAAGAATTCTTTCTTTTCCTCATCTATTTCTCTTCTGATGTCCCCACTTTGGGCAGGATAGTGGGTAGGCAGCTGAATGCTCCTTCACTGCCTCAAGGGCTAAACTTACCACCTGTTAATTACTAATCAAAACTTTTATTTTGCTAATTCCTATTTTCTATACTATAAAAAAGTCTCTCCTGCTTTATTAATTATATTAAATGCAATGAGACTACTTTTTTAATTATTATTTTTAAATTCTTAACATTAATAGCTCAACAAATGTTCCAAGTTCAGGGCAGTTTTTTGTCTAGTCCATATTCTGTTCAGCTCATCACTAGGTGTGACTACTGTCAGAAAACTGGCCACCAAGTGGTTAAGATTTATGATACCAGAGCTGGCATGAATTTTCCCAGCAATTTCACTTTCAACAGCACCAAAGGCTTTTTTATGGATGTATGCAGAGCAAAAAAACTGGGAAGAGACACAGAAGTTGCATGGAAGTGAACTGGGAAAAAAGGCTTTGTGAGTAAAAGCTTTGAGAAAAGGAAAGGATGTGGCTTTAAGAGGAAGAGGAGTCCAAAGGATTTCAGGACACCAGGTAAGCACTCAGAGAGCTACAATGGTTTTTTCTCTAACATGGCTCATGCTGCTTTATGAGTCCATTCTATCTTGCTCCCTATCACATGATGTAAGCTGTCATTGGCACACCAATTTTACAGTAAATACTACTCCCAGAAGTGAAGTAGATCTTCAGTTGTATACTCTGCTGAGGTCAATATATTCTCAGAAGGCAGTGATTGTAGAGACAATCCTTTAAAAAACACCTTTGCAAACACCTATACAAATTTTCTGATGAAAAGCAAAGCAAAATATAAGTATTTCAAACCAGCTTTGAACAATAAGTTCAGATTTAGATTAACTCCAAGTATTTTTTTCAAAATCACTTTATGCTTCAGGCCCCTTTTCTATTTGTAGAGGTGCTTGAATTTGTTAGTAATACAGTAAACAAAGTAACTGCTGAACAAGCACATGGGGCAGTCACCAGATTCAAGGCTCTCACCACCTTCCCCACCTCCACACAGTCATTGCAGTCGGATTTTGATGTACAGGCTCTTAAATCTTTGAAATAAGAGCTTATGTTCATGAGCTATGAAGGTCTGACTCTGTATGTGGAAATAATTCAAGCATTCTGGAGAATATTTCACAGTAAAATCAATGTATAAATCACATTATTTTCGTTGACTTTGAGCTTGTATTTTTATCTTAATGTTCAATGCTTCTGAATTGGAGTTTTGTAACTGCAGTTCACTTGGAAGTCTTATCAAACACTAATTTAATTTTAATGATGTGAACCATTTACATATTCTCACACACATATGCACTCATGCTAAATACAGGTTTCCTTTATAGGTCTAAATATATTAATGTAAATCTTGAATATTTGTTAGAACTATTTTCTTATGTCTGGTATTTCTGATGTCAGTAAAACAGAAATCTTTCCTTAAAAAACCAGAAATACTGTCTATAATTTTTTTCCATAAGAAAAGGGAAATTGCATTTCTTTTGAATATTAAACATTGTTTCATTATGTTTAAGCAAGTAGATAATTATGCAATAACTCCATACTAATTTATAATTACATGTATATATAAATTACTGTCAACATCAAGTGAAATGAAATATGTACTTCAATGTAAATAATGGGATAAAGTGGAAGGTTAATTAAATGTATGATTACAGTTAACAGTCTCCTATCTTTAGAGAAGAAAGACAGGAAATACAGATTGGTATCATAATTCTGTTTTCATCACTGTGCTTTCTGCTCTTCTCCTTTGCTGTCCTTAATCATTTTCGATGACTTGACTATTAATCTTTCTAATCTTTTTGTACTCTATTTCCCCTCATCTCCCTGTTGCAAGAGCCAAAACCCATCACAATTTATTTTCCCTTTGTATTTACCAAAAGGTAAAGTAAGAAGACATTCAGCAGTTAAGTGCAGCCTGGCCAGTGTGGAAGGTTTATAGCTCTTGCATAACAGAAACAAGTCTGTACACCATTCTGATTACTCTGGATAATCTTCAGAACCTCTTGCAAATTTGACTCTTTTTCTATTACTAGATATCTCAGCTTGAGGTTCTGTCTTGGATCTGGTTCTTAATTAATTCACAGTAAAAGCAAACACTATAAAGTTCCTCTTGACATTAATTTTCCTCTTGTTTTTTTCCAGATCCATTCTTTGCATGATAAATATGTACTTAAGATGATAATGCTGCAAATGTTTTTTCAGTGGGGTAGAGTCAGGACTGTAATACATAGAAATTTGCTTAATAGAGATGTGCAAAAGCTTCCAAACTTATTTTCTGGTATTTCTGAGAAGATAATGAGACAGCATTGAATAATTTCAAAATGTGGTAAAATTTCATTGTCATGAAATACTTTCAATTGATTTCCTTATAAAAGATGACATAAAATTTGATCAAGCCTTGGAAGGGTACAGTTAATAATTCTCTCTTTCTTTTCCTCTCCTTCCTCCTTCTCCATGCTTGTGCCTTTTGTGTAGCCCACGTCCCTGCCTTCCCATTTTTCCTTACTGCTCCAAGTACATGAAAGTCTTAAAATGCAAGGTCCCAATGACAAGAGCTGAATCCACCAACAGAGAATGACTTGCTGCAATGTTTGCTTTGCCTTTCCTGCTCCAAACTCTGCACCAGCAGAATGGCATCCAGGGATTTGGTTTATATTTTTCTGTTTATTCATAGTTTTTAAGACCTGTGGTCGTGTTTGAGAAGACAAAGAGTCCAAAGCCTTTCTTTGTTTGCAATTTTTAGAAAGTGATTTTTTTATAAATGCATCTGGACTGTTTTATTTTGGAACTCTAAAAATGTAAAAGCATATATTAATTTCAAAAATTTGCTAGACCCTTTTTCAGTAATATAACTCTGTATCTGACCTTTTTTGCCCAAAGAAGCTAGGCCATACAAACAAATAGATTTTGAAAAGTAAGGAACTTGAGCAGATATATGATAAATAAGACCTTTACAAACCCTATAAACCCCAGATTACAGAAAATTCCTTAGGACTCATAGCTACAAGAGAAAGACTATGGAGGACTGGATTATTTTGAAAGTCCAACAGATCAACAACCAAAGAGAGAGTTGAGGAGTATTCCAGTTTCTTACAAACTTTTTAAATTACAGAGGAGTTTTGTGAGAAAAACACCTTCTATTCAAAGGTTTTAAACCATAGGTGAAAAAAAATGATGGCAGTCTTCATTCCAGGCCTTTCTGAGACAAGCAAGTCTTAAGTCTTTTTTTGATATCAAGTTGTGAGTGATTATGATTCAGTTGATGGCTGACTTCATGTTGATGAAAAAAGTCTTCCTGTCTAGGTTGTCCAAACAGAATGAGAAAGCAACAACAACTGAGAAAACACAAGTCATACAGAATCCTTCAATGCTAGAGCAAAGAATATACTCAGCCTAAAGAGTAGACTCACACAAAAAACCAAACCAAACCAAACAAAAAAGAAACACCAAAAAACCCAAAAAATCAAAAACAAAAACAACAAAAAACAAACAAACTAACAAAAAAACCCAAAAACCCAAACAAAAAAAATTAGAATGGTACTGTTTGAGTAACAAAGGATAACAATTTTGAAAGGGGAAAATAACCCATTAGTGGCACATCCTTGTTTTTGCAGTACAACCAAGGTTGGCATGCAACAAAGGCTTAAAAGTCCTGATAATTCAAAAATAAATACTCTCTGTGAAGGATTCTATTATGTTGACATATAGAGGCATTTATACCATTTAGTGTAAGTCAAAGCACTTTGGGAATTCTGTATAAATTACATATCTGGATGGAATGCCTTTGGCTCACACAAAGCTGCTAATATTGTATATGCTTTGAAATATGTCTTGCTCGAGCATGACCACTCTCCTTTGGCCACTTAATGTATGACATTAATTTCATATCTTCTCTCAATAACAGGATCTCCAGCTTTGCAGAATCTTGCAGTGATGAATTTTGCCATCTATTTTAGTGTGAATCTAAATTATGCTTCTGAATATTTCACCTGTATGAATTTGATCTGGAGATGTACAGATGCACCACAACTATAAATATCTCAAATATATCTAAACACAATGGAACAAAAGACCAAATGTGTTTGAATATTGCAATTCTAACAGAACAGCTGGTGAAACTCAGAGTTTTTGGACTCAGTCCAAAGCCTACAGAGCCTAGTGGAAAGACTGAAGTGTCTCAAAGATCTAATTTCATTGACCTGATTTATACCATAATTGCATAAGCTCGCTTATGATTCACTCAGAATTCATCAGAGGTTGATTTGAAATCTGGCCTCCACAAGCCCCTTTTCAAGAAGCTTGGCCAGAGGTTTGAGTTCAGCAGGATATCTGACTCTGTCTTGCTATATGTGTGTGTTCTGTATATGTATATGCTTGCTTGGGTCAGTACAGGTCTGCATAACCATCAGGGACAGAGCACAACTGTCAGGGGCAGCCAGCAGATGCAGCAGTTTGCAAAGCAGTTTCTGGGTGCTACTTCTTTGGTGTGTTCTTGAGTTTCTGTGCTCTTTGTCAGAAACATGGGAACTTCTGAGAACCTTCAGAAGGACATGAGGGTGCCTGCTGCTACCAGATAGGACTAAGGATTGGGTATGGCTTCTTCTAGCAGATTCTGACTAATTCTGTCACCTGTCCTTTCTCAAATGCACCATTTTGTTCCTGTCATTGACTCTCAAAGTAGGTAAAAATAATATCTACTAAGGTAATGTTTGCTTCATGATTGAAGCACTTCCTGGAAAGAAAAAGGAAAGGAAAGGAGAAAAGGGAAGGAAAGGGAAAGGGAAAGGGAAGGGGAAAGGGAAAGGGAAAGGGAAAGGGAAAGGAAAGGGAAAGGGAAAGGGAAAGGAAAGGAAAGGGAAAGGAAAGGAAAGGGAAAGGAAAGGGAAAGGGAGAGGAGAGGAGAGGGAGAGAAAGGAAAGGGAAAGGGAAAGGAAAGGAAAGGAAAGGGAAAGGAAAGGAAAGGAAAGGAAAGGGAAAGGAAAGGGAAAGGAAAGGAAAGGAAAGGAAAGGAAAGGAAAGGGAAAGGAAAGGGAAAGGGAAAGGGAAAGGAAAGGGAAAGGAAAAGGGAAAGGAAAGGGAAAGGAAAGGAAAGGGAAAGGGAAAGGGAAAGGGAAAGGGAAAGGGAAAGGAAAGGGAAAGGGAAAGGAAAGGAAAGGGAAAGGAAAGGGAAAGGGAAAGGAAAGGGAAAGGAAAGGGAAAGGGAAAGGGAAAGGAAAGGAAAGGGAAAGGAAAGGGAAAGGGAAAGGGAAAGGGAAAGGGAAAGGGAAAGGGAAAGGAAAGGAAAGGGAAAGGGAAAGGGAAAGGGAAAGGGAAAGGGAAAGGAAAGGAAAGGGAAAGGGAAAGGGAAAGGGAAAGGGAAAGGGAAAGGAAAGGGAAAGGGAAAGGGAAAGGGAAAGGGAAAGGAAAGGAAAGGAAAGGAAAGGGAAAGGAAAGGAAAGGGAAAGGAAAGGAAAGGAAAGGAAAGGAAAGGAAAGGAAAGGAAAGGAAAGGAAAGGAAAGGAAAGGAAAGGAAAGGAAAGGAAAGGAAAGGAAAGGAAAGGAAAGGAAAGGAAAGGAAAGGAAAGGAAAGGAAAGGAAAGGAAAGGAAAGGAAAGGAAAGGAAAGGAAAGGAAAGGAAAGGAAAGGAAAGGAAATATTAAGAGTTTACATTTTTACTTGTCTTGCATAGTTTGACTACCAAGCATTTCCAATGCAAACTATCTCAAGTAGCTGATTGAGATAACTTTCACTGTATTTTCCTGAGAATTAAGCAAAGTGACACTAAAGAAGAGTTTGAAAAATAATTTCAAATTTGGACATGATTAAGAACCTGAGCCTCCCTGAACAGGTTTCCCCCTCTTGGAAGTAAACCTTGCACAAGGTGAAGCTCTCTGCATCACCTGGGTCAGGGTAAAGATTTGGACTGCACTCTTTTATCTGAGACCCAGGATCGAACAACCTCACCCCTGAAATTTAAACAAGATCATCAACACCAGCTTTTTTTGTCCAGTCAAGTTTGGGGTTTTTTAATAAATTCAAGGGGTTTCTCATTCAACATTTTATGTCACTTGTTTTCAGACTGGTAACTTTAAACCTGCTGGCTTTTGAGCTGGTGTCATATACTTTTTATGATTCTATCTTGCATGCAATAAAGCTGAGGTTATATAGTGGGTTTCATAAAGTTGAAATTTATAGGTAAAAACCACTCAACTCAAACTATAAACTACTTTTGCCAAAGAAGGAACATTGTCTATATATATATACATATATAGATATATCTAGCTCAGAGAAAATATTTTAAAATGCTTCCCTTTTTATTACTGACACACACTTGCAGCAAGTATAAAACACTATTTCCATTTTTCTCATTTTCAGCGTTTCCTTTATTCTCATAATCCTTGAAATAATTTAGCTTTCTCTGATATCTGCTCTAAAATTTGTACCACTTCATTAAACTCATCCAACACCAGTAATACAAATTGTAAGAGTTATAATCCTCCTTTGTTTTTGTGGAGAGAAGCACTTTCCATTCAAAATAAATAATTAATTCAGTATGATGATTTAGTTTTCTTTTATTTCTTTTCCAACACTTGCTCAAATCCCTTCTTTCCTTGAGAAGCTGTTATCAATCTGAAGATCCTAACCTGACAGCAGAAAGGAATGAATCCTCACCACAATGTTTCTTACTTAGAGGTGTTTCCCAAATAACCTAAGAGTAACCTAAGGGGATTTTTTTGGGATTGTTTGTTTTTTGGGTTTTGTTTTGAGTGATAAGGTGGAGACCATATCATGATAATTCATTTAGCATCTGTTCTCAGAACTTTCATGTGAGATATTCAAGTTCCATATACACAAAAATTAGTGAAGCAGCTAGGTCATTGCTGTATAGATTTTATGGAGTAATAAACCTAGGAGAATAAAACTTAAATTCTCATTTCCAAATCTCATACCTTGGCTTTGCAAAACTCAGATTATATAAGAGATAAAACTTTTAGATGCCATGAGGTTGGAGAGTAGTTGATTCCAGCTGCTGAGAAATGTTATTTTGAACTTCTAAAAAATGCTTAAAAAATTTCTTTTTGAGCATGGACCCTGCTCCATCCATCACATTTCTGTAGATTCTGCAGTTTTCAGCATAACTTCACCAAGGTAATTCTTGTTTGACATTTTTAATCTGTTCAACTTCTTGTTTGTGCTGATAATATACTGCTTATTGAGGATGTACCAACTTTTGGTTGTTATTGGGATGTTGCACAGTACAAATTATGATTTCAATAGAATAAATAGGGGTAATGGCATGGAGTGCAAAGGCAAAAAACCAAGACAAACCAAGAAGAAAAAAAATCCCAAAAAACAAAATAGCAAAAACAACAATAACCACCAACAATAAAGCCAAAACTCTCAAGTAATTTGGTGGAGCCCCCAGATAGATTAATAGAATATGTTTGTTAGTTAAGTACTGTGTTCTTTGGGATAGAGAAGAACAACCTATCCTCTAGTTAATTCACTACATCTTTCCTTTCCATGGTGAATTCTGTCAAATTTCAGATTTTTCAGATTTTGGCACGAATGTACTTGCAAACATTCATTAAAATAATTAATTTCTTCGTCTCCTTTTTAGAAAATAGAGAAGGCAGGAAGAGGGAAGACACCCTCAATAATCACAGGATGGAAATTCAAATTAGAGATTAAAAAAAAGAAATATAGGAAGGAAGAGGACACCGTTTGAATCTTTCTATTACTTTGTTTAAATTTTCATTTGAACAACTCTATAGTTTACTTTCTCTGCCTTTTATCTTGATAGCAGCAAAGCTAAATGTTTTGTGTTCTTATCAAGAATATGAGGAAAAGAGAACAAGAATAGAAAAAAATAGATAATTTAATAAAATAGAATAAGAAACCTGATAAATAGAGGAGCAGGAGTCTGGAAATACTAGTGCTTATTCTCCTTACTACCTACAAAAACATCCAAGGAACTAATATTTTCTAGAATTTGTGCAAATTAGCATACTTGATTTCCTGCATAGTGGTTAACTTTTTTTTTCTTTTATAGTGGAGGCAGGAAATATATAGATGAGGAATTGCCTAATTGGAGTGTGGAGGGGAAAGGTCTGGAAAAAGTCTGCTAATAAGCCGGGTAAAGGTATGATCGTTTATGAGTCTGTCCCAAAAAAAGTATGGCAGTAAAGATACTAGGGGTGGTGACAGTTTGAGAAGTGTCAGATGATAAAATGAAGAAAAAAATAACAAAGCTAATTGCAGCTAGCAAATCTAACATGCCTCTACTGCCTTGTTCAGGAGTTCATTGAGGCTATAAACTACTATTTTCAAACTCCTGATGTATTTAATGTACCTTAGACTTTAATGAGCATGTTAATACTAATGTGAAGTAAAACCTGAATTTTCTTCCCTAAATACATGTTTTCTCCTGAGCTGCAGATAGAGGAGTGTAAGGAGAGGAGAGATGGCTAAAAAAGACATCTACAAAGTCACTAAAATGAATCTCTATGTATTGCAGTGTCTTGGTAGCTCAATAAAAATCTGTTTTGCACTGTGTTTCATTTAAAACAAGCAAACTTAAAATGTCACATATTGAATGAGCTATGCTGCTTAGACTGGTTAAATAAAAAAATTATGTGTGATAAAAAAGTGAAGGTGTCTTTCTGACAGGCAAATGCATGCTGGAAAACATATGAGGTTACCTAACTTAGGTACTATCCTTTGAGCTGGTTTGCTAATGATAATTCTAATTATTTTTTTCACATCCAAGCAGGGAATATCCATTCCAGGTTAATTTTCCTTCTTTGAGTTTCAAACCCCTAGAGTATTCTAGCTTTAGCACAGACCTAATTCATTCCAAAGTGCATACTTTATTTGGATACTGCTTATTTAATCAACTTCTGCAGTAGCTTGTATTTGAACAGATTGCAGGGGCTGGGGGTGGGGAGCAAACTTCCTTCTGATTTCTTTTAGTCTCTGAAATGGCTTTTGTTCAGTGTCTAACCTATAGAACACATCAAAACTGAATAATTTATGCAACAAAACAAAGACAACAAGGTCAGAAGAGATATATGATTTTTATAATTGAAAACATTCAGGGACATGATAGTATATGAGACATATTCCTGAATGTTAGGGAGAATTTTTTATCCCTCCTTATTTTTCTTTGCAAGTAAATGAGCTGAAACATGTGAAAAAAGACATTAGACTCCAGAAAAAACTAAACTTTTAGTACACAGTAGGTAGGAATTAACTACTGTGTGCTCCTTGGGATTTTCTGTGGACCTCAGGGAGGGAATGTTCTAGGAGGTTGCCTTAGCAACACAGTACTTTAATAATTGCATTAGTCTGAAACTGAAAAGCCCTCCAAATACTATAGAAAATCACACAGTGTCCACAAAAACAACCAGATTTATCACTTGAGGAGAGGTTTCTTTTCCCTAAATTTTGGGTCTTCTTCTCAGGAGAAGAATTTGGGTAGGTGCCTGTTACTGTTACAGAAGTTCCCTATCTGGGGAGGTGGGCAACATTCCATATTAATTAACATTCCATATTAATTAACATTCCATATGAATACATCCTTTATCTGACCTCATTGTCAAGAAGATGTGGCACAGAATCCAGGCACCAAGTTCTGTTTCTTCAGTCTTTCCTCCAAGTCTACCTGAGGCCAAGTGTGGCAGTACAGGATTGCAGAAATGGCTTTCTCATTCCTGTGGAAGAAGATAGAAATGAAAAGGGAAAACAAATTCCACTTGTATAGAAGAAAGAGACATTGCAATCTCCTTTAGACTCTGATATTTGAAATGTTCCCTTGACACAGCATTACAAGTAACTCAGAAATAATGTCCTGGTGACCAGCTGCTGATGATTCAGACATGTGATACTGGATTGCCATCACTCTGGGATCAGTCATCCTGAGCTCTTTGGTCAATAAATTAGTGGAAGATATTAATTTTTAATATTTCACTCTAAAATCATACACACATATGTACATGATTAGAATTTTCAGTCAAAAATAGAGTTCTTATGTAAAATTAGGATGCAATAAGAAATGCTAGCTTAAAGAATCGTTTTTTGTAAGTCAAACCATGATGTCAACACCAAAAGCTTGTTTTTCTTCTTTTCATTCTGTCTTTTAGAATCTTTTAGTGAAAAAGAAGCACATTTTATTCCTTTCAAGTTATGTTTTCTTCCATTTTACAAAAATTGAATTTTCTCTCCTCCGTTTGAAGTGTGGCAAGAACTAGAGGCAATGGAATATTTACTCACCTGCTTTGTAAAAGGATAAACAGTGATGAAAAT
Organism: Luscinia megarhynchos; assembly: GCA_034336665.1. NCBI lineage: Eukaryota > Metazoa > Chordata > Aves > Passeriformes > Muscicapidae > Luscinia > Luscinia megarhynchos. The sequence goes on along the minus strand of CM067568.1, from coordinate 33,019,475 downwards.
GAACTTCTGGAAACAGGGCTTGTTAGATTACCATTCACTATTAGCTAAAAATGTAGATTTCTCTCAATAAAAAAATATTATTGCCTTGTTATATATTAATGCAAGAATATTTTGCTATTATGGTTTAAGGCTCTGGTTCTTTAATACAATTGAAATATCAGTTGTGTCGATTGAAATTCTATTTCAGGTTCTAGAGTCAGAGACTAGTATATTTGATACCTAATTTTGCTAGCCTTTTTGACTTTTTAAGAAGATAAATGTTATGACAGCTCAGGAAGGTGTGTGAATATTAATAGGCACAATCAAGCAAGAAGCATCACTTTAAAATAAAACCTTGGTCAAATTCTGCACATGTGTGTTTGTGAATATGGACTTGGATTTTCAATCCTAACAAACAGCCACTCAATTTATTTTTTTCTGCTGACCAATCATAAATGTGTATGTTCATACTTGTTTTCCAGAAATAGCTGCCACAGGTATTGCAGTATTTTATCTACAAATATAAATCGTACATGTATAGAGAGACTAGTGTTTGTGAGTAGAATCAAAGAGAATTCTTCATGATCAAGACAATATGTGGAGTTTAAGAAATAAAAACTTCTTGTAGAGTCAGAAGATTTGGAAGTAGGAATATAGACAAGCTTAAAGAAAACAGTGTTGGAATGTTTTTTAAAAAGTCATCTATTTAATCCCTCTATGTCTTGTATATCTAAATTTTACCTACATTTTTAGGAGAGTTAGTTAAGCTCTCCAGATTATATAAGAACCACAAGACAATAAAATCCATTTTATTGTCCAGTGTTTTTTATATATTAGATACAATATAATACATTTTCTAAACATAATATATGAAAGATTCATTTTATATACATTATATATAATATATATCAAGTTTTATTTCTTTTCTCTTCATGTAGATAAATACAAATAGGAATCCATTTCATTTTTTAAGAATACTCACAGATATTTTTTTCTAATATACAGATATTCTCACTCCTGAACCTTCAGTTTCCAAATCCTGCATTGACATCATCAGGGAGAAATCATTTTAATTTCTGATTAAATGTTCTCTGAGTTTTATACCTTTGAATTTTCCAGTGATATTTCCACTTATTCAAAAAGGCTTTTCATTCTGAAAACATGCATTGTGTTAGCATTGTCATCAATTAATATAATAAACCCTGGAATCCCAGGAATATTAAGGGAATTTTTCGACATCAAATAACTTGGTGGAAGAAGATAACAATAAACCTAAATCTCACTTTTTGTTCTAAACTATATTTTACTTTATATTGATGACACATAAACCTATTTTTTCAGACCCTTCTGCCAGGATGAGCTGAGCCCAGCAGAGCCGTGTCCTGTGTCTGCACTGCCAGCAGTGCTGGTGAGGGAATGGAATAAACCTGCTCCTTGCTTTTCAGCTGTGCCCTGGTGGTTGTCTTGGTGGCCTGAATGTGTTGATTCACACACAGACATTCTCAGCCAATCCTTCCTTTCACCTGTTTCCTCTTGTGCCCAAATGAACACTGTAATTAACATGTTTATGAAGATTTGAAACGTACCCTTAGCTTTTCAGTACCATGGAGGATGGTTACTAGCATGGCTAAAATCATCTTTTCTTAGGGTAAAACTGTGGGTGAAATGTGGGATGGGATCTTGCAATATTGACAGCAAAGTCACAGACAGAAAATCAAAATCAGGCTACTGAATAGGTCATATATAAACATTTAGCCCCCTGTAATAGTAATCTTAATAGTTTTGAAGGAAGTTTATACAATAGAAATAATCTACTTGCAATGTGAAAGAGGTAATTTCCATCCAAATGGGATGGAGAAAGATATAATACCTCTCTTCATTGATGAATCAAGTAGATTTTGAAATGTTAAACCACATCTTTTTCTTGTGTAAGAAAACCAGATTCATGGGAATACACGGGAAATTCCAATCAACTGGTTATTATAGCATAGGTAATTCTTTCCTTTTTTTCTTATAGGGTTACATTAGCAGTAGATATTGAACTAAATTGTTGTGAGACATTTTCCCACTTGTTTCTTGACCAAGGCTAAACTTGTTTAAGATAAATGCAGAACTTGCTCTGCTGGGGTTTTTTTGCCAGTTTTTCTTTTCTTAGTTTCTGATTCACACCCTGGAAATATGCCTCAACTTTTGATTGAGTTCCAAGGCAAACAGGCAGCCCTTTTGAATCCTCAGGTTAGTAAATCAATACGCCAGCTCCTCTCTAGGGGGACCATATAGAAAGAAATAATCTACAGGCATAGATATAATTATCCCAGTTCCTGCTGATACCTAGAATCCTTAACCTTAATCAGCTCATATGTCAGGAGAATTTCAATGTTTTATTGTCTGCTTATCTCCTCTTGGCAACGGCAGTGAGTTTAGGCTTCAAACTAATTTGTTTGGGTCTTGCAGCTGCCTTTGATACAATTAGCCATGAAGTGTTACTGATAGACTGTTTTGTGAAGTATGCCAGGAAGGGACAAAATGGTGCTCTGTTCTTTTATTCTGAGAACAGCTGACCAGAGAGACATCCACACCAGCACTGATCTTTAAAGCTGAATGGCAATGCTGTGAAAAATTCATACTTTTGGTATTAGTAAGACTCAGCCCATATTTTGTTGAATTTGAATTGATACTGGGAAATTATAAACAAGGTAGAACATAAGTTTGAGGTACTAGAGGCCCATCTCTCTAAACTGCCAGTGAGCTTCATGGGAGTTTGGGTTGTGGTGTCTTGTACCTTCATCTTCTCCTCTGAGCCTATGACTCTGGCATTCTCTGCTAGGCAGCTCACTGCAGACACCAAAGAGGAGGATGAGTAACACACCATTATAACCATTATATTGGAAGCTCCAGAATAGTTTAGATTTGGTACCAAACCACCTTGAATAGAATACTCTCTGTTTAATATACAATAACATTTGAATTCTAGATTATTCAGCTCTAGACAAAGAAAATTGGAAAATGCAAATAATAATATTGACAGATTTGGGGAAACTGCGTATCAATCACCTAAAAAAAAAAAAAAAACCCCACAAAAAAATCCCAAACAACAAAAAACAACAACCAGACAGAAAAAAAGAAAAAAAAAAGGCAGGAAATTTCCAACCAGGCATGCTCTTATTACTTCAATTATTTTTCTCAGTTTGTACACTTTATTTAGTCTGTTTTATGTTTGACTGACAGTGTTTTACTGAGATTGGTGGAATGAGGTGACAGAATGACTTAAAAGCAGTGTTCATCAAGAGCAAGAAAGAGCAGTGTAACTGCCATATAGTGTAAGCAGTTTGCAGGTAGTTCACAACTGCAGATTAATGTGTTGAGATTAATCTGCCCATTCATGAATGCATTAGGTCTGGTTACCTTGCAGGCTGGTGCTTTTCTCTAGATAGATGAGATAATTTGAAATATTAAAGTTCAAATTCTGAGAAAACTAGAAGTGTTAAAGTCAATATGTTATTAAATGAAGTTTGAAATGTTATGAAGAGTTAAAACATCAACACAGACTAGAAAACTTCAGAAAAATACTTTTTAAAATCTTTAGAAAATTTTGTATTAGGAAGACACATATCTGTACAACGTTGCAGGATTCTTTTTTGCTCTTAGCTATTAAGCAGACTGACAGCAGGATATCCTCTGCATGAGGTCCTTGTTTCCTAACTCAATAATCTGATATTCAAATCATATCACATTTAAATACCTAGTTCCTCAACCTAATTTTATTTGAAAGGAAGTGAAAGGAATATAGATCAGGACTATTCTGAGTTTGAAGGAACTTAAAAGGTCCTTTTATAAGGCGTGATTTTGAACATTTGATGTAACAGTTGTTTACAGGTTTTAGAGAGAACACACTTCCCAGCTCAGTCGTAGATGAATGAAAGGTCTATGTCTGTATGAGTTTCTGAGACAAATACTGTGTATATATTACAGTTACTGATTTGTGATAACGAAACAAAAAAAAAGTTTTATCCTAAGTAAAAATCCGTTGTACAATCTCTAAGTTCCAAAATGATTAAACAAATAATATTTTATTTTGTTTTATTTTTGTCTTTAATTGATTGGCTATGTTACTTCTATCTTTTTTTCTTTGATGCTCTGAGTCTATTATATCATCACTAGAATGATGGACAGCAGTACTGTAGACCTTCAGAAAAGGTGGAAAATTACTTAGTTTGGTCACAGTAGGAAAAAAGAACTCTTCAGGTCAATTCTGAGAACACCTTGCTTTTAAATAAGAAAGGCATTGATTAAAAGGAGACCAAATACCACCAGAACAATCCAGAAATACTGGGATGGATTCAAAGGAGCTACTAGACAAATAGAGGAAACAAAGAAAACTACAGCTGGGAACCTGTTGGACCAGAGATAATAGAAACAGCAGGAGAAGGTAGGAGGAAAACATGTAAGGAAAAAATAAAACATTAAAAAGGAGAAACATAAAAGTGACTATGAAATGAGTAGATGATGCCAGAATATTTGACTCTGAGAGGATCTGAGAGACTTCTGAAAAGTCAGGCTTAACTCCTTTCCAAGGCTAAGTTTGCTAAGGTAAAATACTAACTGAGAGATGTCTAGGCAACTCCAAAATCAAAAGGAAAACAAACAAAAAACCCACAACAAAAACCAGAATAAAACTGAATGATAGTGCTTTTAAGATATAAAGCTGGGGTATATATTTTTAAGGTTTAATATGATTTCAGTGTAATTCTACTATGGAGTCTCTGCTTTTAGAAAAAAATTTAGCCAGTAATGATTAATTCTCTCTACTATTTTTTTTCATTTTTTTGAACATTCTAATATTCCTGGATCAAAAAGGATTAAAAAGCATAGGTACTTTGATATATAATTTGATTTATTTTCTACTTTACTCATGTCCTCAGGTTTTGTTGAGAATTATAAAGTAATTATTTTTTCTATACACACTATGACAAGAATAATGATATTGCTATAGGTTATTTTCTGCTGTAGCACATTAGAGACTGCAGTAATATATGGCAGTGTAACTCCTTACTTATGTCTGAATTTCATAGACTTGACAAATCAATCCCAGTAGGATTGACTAGTCCTTTTTCAATTAAAAATTATGCTAAGAAATGTTACCATTTCTGTATTTCCTATAATCTCTTGCAGGATGTGAACAAGAGCAAGGCACATACTACTAAAAAACTTTTCAAGGGATTTTGATATTCCACAATATGCATTTCAGACCCACACTTTAACTAACATAATTTGTTAGTCATTTGACTTAAAGTAGTCATCTGCAGTTAGGGTAACCACTTTTCTCATTATAGACAATTGCATTTCATTTCAACTGCATTTTATCTCAATTCAGTTGCCTACTCAAATATGATTTTCTAATTCACATTTTATGGAATCAGGGATACTTCAATATGTCAAAAGGCATAGGTCTCATTTGAAATAATTTCATTCTCAGATGCTTATGTGAAGAATTATTCCTTTTCACAAGAAAAGTCTTTACAAGAGTGAAAGAGTTTTGCAAGTTCCATTTTTCTTCATCCATTTTTTCAGAGTTTATCATTCACTGCTTCGTGTAACTGTCACACACAGGTCTCTTGCAAAGTGATTATCAAGGCTCTTTCTTTTCATTTCACAACTGTACTCACAACAAAAAGTTCATCAAACATCCGACAGCTCTCCATGGACTAAAAATGATACTGAAAGGAAAGGCACTGAAAGCCTATGAGGGAATTCATGTCTATCACATTACATCTCCCCCAAGGAAATGCTTTGTTTTGTAGGTAATACTGGAGAATAAAGACTTTGTTGCAGTCTGTCTAAGTTTTCAGGATCTTTATGTAAGCAGACACTGCCATCTTTCCTAATCAAGTCTACCTCACTATCATCTTATTTGACTTCTGTTTCTCTTTATTTCCTACACCTGACTCTGCAGTAGCTGGTATCATGCCTGATATCTATGGTTTGTCTATGTTATTCCTTGCTTTCCCCTATCCTGAACATAAATTTTCCAGTAAATTCTATGTGTCAGCAATTTCTGCTTCATCCTTCCAATGACAATTCAACATAAATATTGACTTCTTAGGAAAAAATATTCCTGTCTTTCCTATAATCTTCACTTAATTTGCTACTGAGCAAAGAATCAGGACAAACTTGTATGTTGCTGCTGTTATTACTAGTCTTCATTTTGGAGGTTCTTCTGATAGTCTTTCACCAATTAGAAACAACATGCATGTAGAATGGGCAAAACCAGTAGAGATTGAAGTTCTGGATTAAACAATCAAGCAATTACAGCTATCTTCATCCTCAGTACTTTTGAAGATAATGAAGACACTAAAGGTAGCTCTAAATAACTTTTTTTTTACTCAAGGTGGTTTTACAAAGGCAGTTTCCCTGCAAGAAAAGCTGACACCAGACAAATGATTTTCTTGATGGCTATGACATAGAAGTCATAGAGGTGTATCAGTGATGAAATTCCAGGAACTGTGGCTAACCTCCACAAGCAGTAGCAACTTCCCTACAAACAGGCAGCAGGAAATTATGACATCTACTCAAAGTCTCGAGGTGGATCTTTCCTTGCAAAAGCACTCCTGGCCCTCACCACATGGAAGATGGGGGATATGAGCTTCCTCTTTGACCAGCTCTGCTTCATTCACTATCTGCTCATGGGGGAGCTTGTAAGTCAAACATAAAAAGTAGACAGAAAAATTATTTTCAGGAATAAAGTGGAAAAGAAAACAGACCAAAAAATACAATTAAATATTAACTGCTTGATTTGCAAAAAGGCATAGTTTGGAATAAACTCAGCAAACTACACTACAATGGAAAACACCTGACACTATTATGGGACTATATATTTGTAGGAAAACAGACTTTTCCATGTCAAAATGCATAGGCAGCAGTAAAAAAATCAAATAAACCCCCTTAAATCCATACAAAGAGCAGCAAAAGATCTGTCTTCTCAGGCAGTATTTTCATGTTTTTTTCAGTAACACACTTCACTATTTGCACAGATACAGTTGGTTATGAATGTTTTAAAGGTAATTTACTTGCTACAGCTTACTTCCATGTTAAGAAAGGTGCACAGTCTGTGATTACAGAGGTTTCTTCTCTTATCACAAACTCACATCTTTATAACTCAACCTTGTAATAAAATAACAATTTCCTTTCTGTAAATTTAAAGTTTTTAAAAGTTCTTGTTAATATTAGTAGTTGCAATCTGATAGAAGCATATATTTGAGACCTAAAAAGATGCACGGTTTTCCAGGTTGAATTGATTAAATGGTATGTGTTTCAATCAAAAAAATTCTTTACAAATTGTAAACCTTTAATTTTGAAATTAGTCATCTATCTGTATGAGATGGAATATTTCTTACTTCATGCGATTTAATTGCAAAACCAGAAAAAAACAAGTACTCAAAACATAGCACTTTCCTTTGCCCTGCTCTCTGAGTATTAGCTATGCTTGAAATTGTGGAAGAAAATTATGTAGAGAGTAAAACCAGGAGTACTGGAAAAGAAGATAATATGAGCTTATATCTGTGCAAGTTAAAACTTCTGAGTCAATATTTAGCAAGTGTCTTATCTACCCTACTGCTTATTCATTGATTTTTTTTCACCATTAATCTTGTTAGTTATTAGGCAAAATTGTATGTTTAAACTGAGTGACAAAAGTCCAGTTTCTTATATTAATTTCAGTCTTCTAACCTGCCAGGTTTAAGGGTTACAGACTAATAGATACTCCCCAGAAGAACATTATTTTTCCCTTCTTATCTGGAGAAAAGAAAGGTGTCTCTCTCAGTTTTCATATTTCCAAGTTTTCAAATATCTCTGATCATTTTGAGATAATCTAATGACACATTGAAGGTATCCATTTTTGCTGAGAAGTTTGTGATTAATTTGGAGGATAAAGTCTTACAGCTGCTGCTCCATTATAGTGTCTGTCTTTTCTTTCTTTACACCAAGTCTGTACCAAAGAAATTGTATTGTACATCACTTGTTTTATCTTATTATTATCATCATCATCATCATTATATTATTACTATGTACTGTTATTGTTGTATCTTATTTTATTTTCAATTATTAAATTACTCTTATCCCAACATACATTTTTTACTTTAATTCTCCCCATTCCATTGTGGGAGGATGAAGAGGGAGAGGCAATTGATCTACTGCATGATGTTCCACCTCCATCTGGGCTTGAACCACAACAGTGGCTAAAGAAAATCAGTTTGTGAGAGACAATGGTTTGCCTATGGCTGCTTGTGGGAATGCATTTCACCTATGTCAGTCATCCACAAGAAAGTCAAAATTGGCAAACTCTCAGTGTTAGCTTTAAAGAAAGTTCTGTGGAATGATAAAAGTTGGTCAAAGTGGTAAAGAGGAGAGCCACCTGCAAAGAATGAGCAGGAGCCTTACAAGACTGAGTGTCACAGCAATGAAGCAGCAAAAAAAGTTCAGTATATAAAATCATAAATTGATACCAAAAGAAACCAAGTAATCAGTAAAGTAGAAGGATCTGAATTCAAAACAAAATACATAAAACCTTAGGATTATGATGCATATTTCCAGAAAAATAAAGTGTCGGTACTTGTAGTGGACCAAAAATGTACTCAAATACTTGAAAATATTAGGAAATAAAAGGAGAGAAAGAAAAATAATGAAAGCACCGTGTAAATCTTTTGCTTTTCCCAAACATTGAATCCAATGTGCAGAACTGGTCTTCTTATCCTCAAAATGTACTCAATAGAAGTGAGAAAGATCCAAAGACAGAAAAAAGTGTTCAAAAGCATAAAAGATCCTGCATATAATAGTTGAGAAAACATTCTCTGTAGCCTGGATAGACCACATAAAGAAAATGCCTAAAAACAGTCAGGGTGAATATGAATAGGAAATTGTTGTCACTGTCACTCCTATTACAAAAATAAGAGATTATTGCCTGTACATAGTAAAAGCCAAACTCAAACCAAGTTAAATAACTTAGTTCTTAATAGGAAAAATAACAGACCTTTTGAATTTCTGAACATCAGTTATTGTGCATGTTAAAAATATCTATGACCACAAAAAAAAAAAAAGACATACAAAGAAATTAAATAAGTCACATTAGGTTTAGGAAATCCACAAAGCACAATATAATTGATGAAAGTGACAGAAGGAACAATAATTTGTTCAACTTATTCTTCCCTTGGTGTAGCTTATGGCTACTGCCTAAGACAGAACCCTTGGCCTGAGCCTATATGGTTTTCTTAAAGAAATCATGCAGACTCACACCACCTACCAAGTTTATGCACTGAACATAGATGTGTTTTAGTCACTTTGACCCTCCATCTTCCACAGATGGAATTCTTCCCACTGTACATTCCCATATAAACTTGTGTTATCAGTATAGACAACTGAAGCTGTGTATAACATGGAACACTCAAAGCTGAAGTGAAAACTGAAAAGTCTGAGTAAAATTTTAATTTCAATTGTTTTTCAATGTATAATCCTACTCCTCAATTGCATCAGCAGGTAATAAATACAGCAAGCATTAAATACAATATAATCCCAATTAACTGGAAAATCTAAGAACCTCTAGATAGCAACTTCATGCTGGATCTCTGAATTGTGGACTATAGATCTCCAGCATATTTAAGACTTTTTATCTCATTTAACTACTGTTACTCTATTCAGTCCTTCAGCAGTTTCCTAGCACTGAGTTTTTCTTAGGACTAAAAAACTATGTGATTATCCTGCTTTCAGGGATTTGCCATCTACATTTACATCTTGTCACCAGCCATTGACAGCATTCCAGCAATCTCTCTCAAAGTTTCTCAATCTTCCCTTCACTGCTACTTTATGAGACAGGCATCTCTCAGTCCTTTTGATTTCTTTCCAGAGGCTTGCTGTTCTATTGTGGGTGAATGATAGGAAAGATAATTTTCCTGTGTTTTCAACCCAAAACTTTCCACTACACCTCATAATTGTCTCTCTGGTTGTCAAAAAGTATGAGCCATCAAAGTATGCACTGCATATTCTCAGATATGCACAGGTCTATTGAAAGGATTTTTTTTTAACATAAGCCCATAAAGGAGAATGTTTTCTATATAAAATGAATAAGCAAATGCATTTTTGATAAATTTGTCCATGTATACAGATGGGAAAAATGGCTTTATGGATATTATTAAAGAATAAACTGCTCTGCATACTTGTGTCAATTTGCCCAGTAGGTTTTTCAGACTGACATCCTCATCAATGATGATGATTGATATTGCTGACAAAATGAGTGGATCTTTTCAATATGCCTTGTTTCTTTCTCCTAAATAAAAGATTTTTGAGAGCTTCAGCTTTCTAGAAATTTGAAACTTGTCACAGAAACTTGCCACAAAACTTGCCTGGAATACATGTACAGGTGGAATTCTCCAAACTATTTTCTTTAAAAAGTACATGGATGGGAGTTGAATGGAATGCTGAGGATCCATCTCAAAATTATCCATAGCAAGTTTTAAATCACAAGATACTTAAACATGAGTCTTTTCTATGACACTGCTTGTTTACTTGCACAAAAAATTTTTAATTCCTATGTGAATAGGCAGATGCTTTTCCAGACTGGCAGTGTTGCTCATCATAGATGTTGGGGGCTGTAATGTCCTTCTGAAGCTGTTCATCAGCAAATCTGCAGTAAAATTTATGTGCCTGTGCTCATTCTTTACAGAGTCCTCAGCACTGAGAAAAGAATTCTGGACTCATTCCACAACAGAGAATAATTACCTCACTTTACACCTCTTCCATGTTTATTCATTTCATGTGATACATTAAAATTATTTTTGGGAATAATTCTTCAGTAGAAGGGGATAATTTTGATATTGAAAACCACACACAATCTTGCACAATTTATTTTTAATAGAGCAGACTAAGACAAAACTTGAAACTCTACAAGGAGTTTTTGTGGATGAAAGATCAATCTGCTTCTAAGAAGAAAAAGAAAATTGCTAAGTGTTTTTCTACTATTTTTTTTAGTTTCCCCTTCAGTTCTCTATAACATGAGGTGATTCTGAAAGCCTTCTGAGAGTGTTTTCTTTCCAGGCCCAGGGACTTTATACAGAGAAGAAAATCTTATTTTCTTTTTCTGTGGATTATGAGATATCAACAGTCCTGGTCAAAACTCTCTATCCAGTATTGAAATCTAATTGCATTTGAGTTAACAAATGTCTTTGATCTTTAATTATTATGGCATATGTTAAAAAAATAACATATTATAAGTTATTTATTCTAACAAATTTTGTGAGGAAAAATTATTGTAATTCAGAAAAGGACACTTGAGATTTATTCCATTTGGTGTGGACAACTCTGTACAGACATAAGAATTCCAGTGGTAAATACAGCCAGTGCTAATGATGAAAAGAAATCTTCTAGAAGAATGTTTTAATCTAATATAAAAGAAATATTGTAGAAGAAAATAATTTGCTGAGGTTATGTCTAACAGTAATAAAAAAGAATGCTTAAAAACAAGAATATTTAATAAATGGATAATACTATGAATTCATGGCAGACTAACCAAATGACCTAGGCAAACCAGAAAAACAATTACCTTCTAATAAAATGAAGTGAGATTTTTTTTCTGTGATCTTACACTAGTTTTAAAGACAGAACTAATCAGAAATATGGTTGCATATCTTATGTTTCTTAGGGCAAATCCCACCCTCGACAAATATAAAGTACTGACAAGTAGGATGGAGGTGGCTGAAAGCATAAATTAACTAATAAGGTAGCAATAACTATTTTCCCAGAAACCAGACTGGGTGTTTTATTCTGTGTTCATGGTGTTGATTACCTCTTCTTTTCCTTTCATTTGAGGACAGATAACAGCTAACAATTTGAAACAGTCTTTTAGCATAACAACATGAAGTCCTTTCCACAGCTTCATTTTTATGGTTTTTTTCAGTTTTTTTAACCAAAACAGTTTAAAAATAATATTTAAGAGGATTCCTTGTGGTTAAATGCATCAAGAAACTTGTGTACCTCTTTAAATTTAACCCAAATGTCTCAACAGATGCTGCTCTTCCAGTCTCAATAGGGAGCAGATTCCACAATCAGGGAGCATAATTACAGAGAGCTCTAGCTCCTGCTGTCTCAAAGTTACACTTAGGGCTGAATTGCCTGCCAGCTTCAGTCTTCAATGGCTGACTGAGGCCTTTGGTAATAAAAGATCAGTCAAGAGTACATTATGATACTTCACAAAATCCTAACAGCTTTGTGGAATTCATAATATGGAGAGACATATGCCAGCTTTGTACACTGCTGAACAGTTAAAACCAAATACAGCAAGAGTAGGAAATAAATACAAGTTGTAACAGGAAAAGTGTGTATTTGTCATCACACAAGGAAGATAATACATCTATAAAGCATAAATTGGCAAGCAATGGAAAACAGTGGGTTTAATCCAACAGTTTTTCTCAGACCCTGATAATAACTAGGAAAAGTCCTCAATTACTGATGGGATGTCAAGGAATACTTTTCTTCCACTAGTGATATTATATTAAAAACACATACACAATAAAAGAAAATACAAAATTCTGTAGTGAGAGTTTCTTCTTTTGCATAAGCTTTCTTCAGAAAAATATAATTTTTTTACTGCAAGAAAAATTAAAGTAGGTGAGGAAGGATGAGTCTAAAAATGAATCAAAGAAATTATAAACTTTTCTGGTTGGAGAACATCTGATGTGCTTATCTTTTCCTGCACACAGACATTCTGCAACAATTCAGAAGAATCACTCATGCTAAAGTAACACAAAATGGAGGAAGTAGGGCAATTTTGAATTAGAATCACTAGAAATTAGAAATTTTGAAATATTGTGTGTGTGTGTGTGTGTGTGTGTGTGTGTGTATGAACCTTCTGTTTATAACCTCAAATTTGTAATTCTTTTTCCAAAACCTAAAATTTTCAACTATAATGTAGAGAACACTTAATTTGTCTGGACTGTGTGGTAACTCATTGAATTAAGAGAAGACATACTTACTTCACAAAAGTCAGCTGACAGGAAACCAAATTATAGTGATGGGAAGTCACTAGCTATAAAAACATTTTCAAATTTCAGTAAACTTCACAACTGAACAATTTTTTTATCTTTTGTATTCACCTTCTTAGGTAAATTATAAAATTTTATCTCATTTGCTTCATAGACAGAATAAATCATCAAGTAACCTCTGAAAAGTCTTCTCCAGACATTATTTACAGTATGAATTAAATTTTTTACTAATATGGGAATAATTTTAATAAGGAAAATTCATATGGGATTAATAATTATATTCCATTTGGACTCACTTTTTCTATTCTTCAACTACTTCACTTTATTTCTTGTCACTTCTTTCCTTATAAAAGAAGGTTTCATGATTTAAAATACATTAGATAATGTCTTGAGTCCCAAGGAACTCCCAGTCTTGGCAAACAAAATTATATAATAAACTTACACAGGTGTTGCAAGTGGTGACAGCAGCTAGAAAGGTGGGAAAAGACAACAAAGAAATAATGCAAGAAACAAGCACAAAACCCAGAAGTTACAAACAATAGCATTTCAGGCTCCATTGGCTTTATTTATAGCAAATTAACATTATATCTCCAGATGTGCAGCATGTTTATGAATACCACCAGACTTATTGCACTCTATAAATAAGAGAAAAAGTGTTCAGAGGACTCTGCTGACCTTACCCCACTGGAACAAGCAATACCAGTCTGCAGATTGCATAATGTCCCAAATGCAGGGTTTAGAGCACAGAGAGGCTACACACAGTATATATAATTAAAAAAAAAATAACACATCAATTCTCTCAGAGAAAATTGGATGGTAGCATTGAGCAGAGCTAGCAAAAGGCAGAGGTATACTTGCTAAGTACATAATCACCTTCTGTTTTAAAGCTTTCCTCAGGATTTACCACTCATCTTCAGATTCTTCACTGACATAAAGATTTCCTCTCACTCATTTTCACTGTTGGAATTGGTGAAACAATTGTTTTCCAAGATGATTCAGCCAGTGCTGTATGGTGAGATACTTGCATTGCATAAAAAGTTCCCATACAAGGATCCTGAAAGCAGCAAAATGCAGAACAATTCCACTGTGAAGATTTGCCCTCTCCTTGCAAATCCCTCTGAATTTCCAGAAATAAATAAATCATTTACCAAAATTTTCAATTCTTCTCAAAATTCTCCCTGGTGTAAACTACATACTAAATTGGGGCTGGCTGTTCACTTGAGGGCACAAAGCTGTCACAGTAGTAAATTTGCTGGGGCCATTCCCTAGGTGCAATCACAGATGGTGACTACTCTACCACAGACACCTGCTGCAAAGTAGGCTGTTGCAACAAATAAACATCAAGTAAAATACATTTTAAATTCACTGATTTTGAGGTTTCAAAAATTTCCAGAACTGTAAAATTATCCTGCATTTTTCAAAGCCCTGAATATGTGAGAATTAATCTCTTGGGGATTTGATTTGGTTCTTTGTTTTTGTTTTGTTTGTTTTGTTACATGCACTGGGTTTTTTCAGAATTTTTAAATCAATTAATCAAGAGTGGAAAACAGGAATTGAGCTGGACTGCAGTACCTTCCAACCATGTTACACAATGTAGGTTCTTTTTATCAATACTATGTGGAAGTATAGAAGCAATCAAATGAATTTTCCATCTTTTCCTATGATCGGTAATGGGAAAAAACCCCTCTTTTATGTCTTTTAATGCTTTTAAAAGAACTGTGATTCCTCTTTTAATATATGAAGGTTCTGAGTACATTTGCAGGTGTGTGCATATTTGTGTATATCATTCCATATAAAACCTCAGTCAATATAAAATTGTAAGTGGGTTTCTGTCTTCCCTTGCACAATAAACAATTCAAATTTGTTTAGCTCTTCTAGAGGGAAAAAAAAAGATTGCACCAACCAGCTTCAGCTGTTTAAATGCAGTATAAACATGTATATACCAGTCCAGTTGAAGGGAAATTGTGTAATTTACCCCTTCCTCATAAAGTCTTTCTGTAAGGAATGTAAAAGCAAATTTGAAGTAGAAACTGAGTTTATGGTCTGGGAAAGCTGCTTTAGGTGACCCTGCTTGGAGCAGGGGGTAGGAATAGGCAATCTCTAGAGGTGTCTTTGAACCTCAGCTATCCTGTGTACCTGTGATTCCGTGCTTTCAGAGCAGAGGTCTGATTGTTTGGATAGTCTTGGGACTCCAGATGAGGCCTTGTCAATGCTGGGGAGGGATCACCTCTCCTGGTCTGCTGGCAGCACCCTTGCTCACACAGCTAGGATGTTGTTCTTTTGCTGTGAAGGTATTGCTGGCTCATGGTCAGATAGTTGTCTACCAGTACCCCAAGACCTTTTCCTGCAAAGCTGATTCCCAGGCCACTGTCCCCCATTGTTTAGAGGGTCCTGAGGTTATTCTTGCTGAGAGGCAGGACTTTGCCTTTCCTTTTGTTGAGCTTCAAGAGGGTTCTGTCTGCCTCTTTCTCTAGTCTGTCAAGGTCTCTCTGAATAGCAGTGCAACCATCTGGCATATCACACTCTGTGACTCTATAGAAATGCTCATTATAGTGAAAAATCTTTGTAGCTCATGAAGGCAGAATATAGAGAATAATTCCAGAAACAGACTGTTAATTACACTGGAATCTAAATTTATCTCATTTACATAGTCATATATGAAAAAGGCTTGAGCTGAAGTCAATGTTATATTCACATACAGTCATCTGCATAATCAAAGATTTAGTTAAACCAGACAAAGAAAAAAATTGAGTTTTTAAATGCATTCCATAATGTCTGATTTCCTAATGAACCCAGCATGATCATTCATTCATGGGTCTCCCACTTTCAAGGGATGGCTGCACTGCATTAACAGAATGAAGATGAAGATTTGCAATTCACTGGCAAGGAAGTATTAATGTCAAACATGTATTTAATAGACATATTGAGCAAACAAACACAGCAAATTAATCCATGCAAGCCAAAGATGATCAGTCTGTAAGTTGCTATCAGGATTCTAGACAATCTAAACAGAGATATTCGAGTTGAGATACATGAGCACTACAGGCTCTTCCAAAGAGGGAGTAAGGTTCAGCTTCACTTGGGAGCTCTCCAGGATGGACACTTATGTAATATGTTTCCCAGCACGTGGAAGCTCTCTCTTCCATAGCAACCACACAGTCCTGTTTTTCTTCTACACAAGCAAGTAAAGCTCAAGATCCATTCTTACTGAAATGAAGACTCTTCTTTCTCTATTTCTGAAATTAGTATACTCATACTCTTTGCTTGTAGAACAAGAATCTTCAAATTCACCACTATCATTTCCTTCTCATACACAATCTTGAATTATACTATTAACCTAGGGGTCTTTTACCTTTCATTTTTGAGAAAATGTATTAAACAAAGTGTCTTTTGCTTCTGTGGTATTTAAAACTATGTATTGTTTACCTCCTGCTATCTTCTTCCCTTCTCAAGATCAGTAAAAGAAAAAAAAATTTTCATGAACATTTGTTTATAATAGCTAGTTTTTCCTTGGCTCCTTGTAAAAGAATCTCTTAGAAATCATAAGTGAAATTAGCCACTGAAAAGTCATCCTTGCCATGGGTTGTACACCTGTTTTCCAATGTTTTCCAATGAGATTTAGGACTGTCTTCAGTCAGCTTTGTCAGTTAACTTTATGCTTCCAAACACAAAATTGCCACACCACTCACCAGCTCACTCCCTCATCTCCTAAAACTGTTTCTTGTAAACATTCACTTTTTGGTGTCCATATACGTCCATGAGAAACTTATGCTGTTTTTACTACTGGCAGATATTTTCTACCTAAGCCTACTTGCAATTCACATAGCCCTTGGAATCTCTAAACCAGTCAGGAGTAAGAAAAATGAGACAGAGTATGACAGAGAAGTATATTGGAAACATGGCACTTTAGCTTAGTTCTCTGAAGTTTTGAGCCATGACTGAGAAAAATGGTGTGACAACAGCAGAGCTCAAAAATTTTGTGGGCAGCAAGATGTACAAAGGCTCTTTGAAGCATCCAGTCTGAGAGAAGAGATCCTGCTGGGTGTGGAGTTGTAGCCTGAAGGCATCAGAAGTCAAGGTCTTTGTGCAAACCACAGACTAGCCACAGATATTTTCATGTGCTCGAAGCCCTGACCTGTGGAAGAAGACTGTGAGCAAAACAAAGAACCCTGACCCTAATTATGCAAAAGTATTTGTCTTGTGAAAGTAACATGGAGTGACAAAAATTTAGCAGCTTTTGTAAGGAAAAGATAAAGTTTTCATTTAGTTCTCTCTTACATGGGAACTGCAAGAAACATAGAAAAGGATTAATTTTTTCTCGTTTACAGCAATCTGCATTTACATCATGAATATACCAGCCATGGCTACCTTGGAACCAAAAACAATGATCAGTATGATCCTGTTACTTTGCCTAAAGTGTGTGGAATTATGCTATTTCACCACTGGAGACACTCTGCCTTAGTCTACAAAACTGCAGCTAATGAGTTTTCCTAACTATAGATTTTAAAATGAAACCAGAAAATATTTTTTTCCAATGTCTATGAAAAGAAATTTGGCATATTACCTTGATAGGAAAAACATTCCTAATAAAATGGAGTATATACTTTAAGAGGAAGCATATTTCATTTAGCTCCAGAAATGTTGTAGATCTAACCCCTGCATCTGTAGCCTTCCTGGCTTTTGCACTGCTGGTGTAGGTTTTTGGTCATTATTGCTTTCCATGTTACCTAATATGTTGCTGGAAGAAATTTACCTATTACAGTAAGAAATGCCATTTTTTATTTTTTAATGAATTCCACTTTCTCTAATAATTAAAAAGTTTCCTATTTCTTCCCTTTAAAATGTAGTTCAAAGGTACAGGTCCTGATAAACCACTGTGGCCAAAATATAAGGCCAAAACTTTCTATGTTTCGAGTAGAAATTTCATTAGCAGTTTTAACAAAACCCCTGAAAGTTAGCCCTCATACTAAATTCAGATTTTACTATAAATTAAAAGATGCACTGTGACTACAGGAGTTGTCTAAATTAATTAGCTATTGTTAAATACCTTTGTAGTGTGCACAGAAAGCATATTTCTAATGCAGTCATGAAAGATTTTGCCTCTTCAAGAAGCAGGACTTGATGGCTGGATTCCTGATAAATCATTTCTGTGTAGCAGGACTATAATACTGAGGAAATTATCCATCTTCATGGATGTCTACCATGAAGATGGATAATTTTCATTTTTCAGAAAATTCCCGAATACCAAATGAATATTTTATAGTGATGTTTAGCATTGAGCATCCAACCCAACCTTATAAATGACTCTTCTGCATAATTAGCACATTAGTTACTCTGTAAGATTGAATCTGATTAATTATTTAAACACAGTTCTGCAGAGAAGCTGGTTGAGGGTCCTCTGTTAAGGGCACATTAAAACTATCCTGTTAAACTTTGAAATAGTAGGGAGGTAAAGAAGTGCAGTTGAAAGAGGAGAGAGACACTGAATTTATGGCTATATGAAGAGCATTTAGAAGTGCAAGGGAAGATACATGCAGGAAAAGGAAAGGTATGTTAAAACAAACAAAAAATATTTCTTTAAGTCCTCAATAAAAAAAAATTTATGGGGAGTCTTTGTAGTCTCCAGTGCAGTCCAATAAAGGTGGTTTGAAAAGGGCAATTGGATGAAAAAATATTATATAGCCAAATGGGTGAATTCTGCTATTAATTTAGTTTGCACATCTCTATCTCTCTCTTCATAGTCTGTTTCTGAGGTTACTTTATCTTCTGAGAAATTGAGATTTTTTAAAACAAATTTTAGCTTGTGAATTGCTTGCAAACTTTTGTTTGATACCTCTGCCTGTGTTTAGTTTCCATAATCATTTGAATAAATTTTTAGAGGCCTTAAATTATGTTGTTTGTTTGCTGCATGAACATTGGTAACATTGGTAAAGTGTTACATTAGGGCACCATATTTTCATTAATTTAGGGAGACTGGCACATGCCTATTTCATAAGGAATTATAAGGCCATTCTAAAACATTTATTGTTTTAACTGTTTCACTTTTTTGCCTTCCTTTCAGAACTGTTTTACTACTAGAAATCTGTGTTATTGAAGCAGGTTTAGGAAAAATGCAATATTCACTTTGAGTGAATAACTATTACCAATATGCAGGCCAAATTTATTAGTTGCATTTTATATGATGGCTTCTTTTAAGGTCCTTCCCTCCTAGTTTACCCTTAAAGCTACTTTAAAAGCAAGGCATCCCCTCAAATTCTTTAGACAACCCCATAGGCACCTGCATGGGGCCAGACAAGGACAGGATACAGTCAGCAGCCATTTCAAGACAGAGGCAAGAGGATATCTTGCAGCTGTCTGCCCTAACAAGTACACATGATACTGAAGGCAAACAGTGGGAAAAAGCCTAGCTCTGATAAGAACACATCTTGCTTACAGTGAAGCTCTCAAACCAGAAGTTTCTTACAGAAACAATATTATATGTTGGTGACAGAAAGCTATGATTTTACTTGCAGTTGTTTCTAGAATTTAGGAAAACATCCTTTCTACTCCTTCAAAATACAGAAAAAAGTTGAATTTTGGTGACAATATTTTCCTATTTCATCAAGGTCTTTACATCTGTTGCCACATATCAGGTTTCATTAAGAATACACATCCTTATTATACTGTCTCTGAAACTTTGTGAGTGACACTGGTGAGGCCATACCTATAGTGCTGTGTCCAGTTCTGGCCTCCCCAGTGCAGGAGATACATTAATATACTGGAGAGACTCCAGTGGAAGACCAAGAAGGTGATTTAGGGACTGGGGTGTCTCCCTGTGAGGAAAACCTGAGATGGGACTGGAGAAAGAAGGCTCAAGGGGCCTTGTTGATGCTCATACCTGGAGGAAGAATGTAAAAAAGACTGAGGTAGGCTCTTTTTGGTGGTGCCCAGTGGCAGACAAGAAACAAAGGGCTGAAAACTGAGAGGAGATTCTGCCTAAGCATAATAAGAATATTTCACTGAAAGGTTGACTGAGCACTGGCACAGGTTGTCCACAGAGGATATCAAAGTCTCCATCCTTGAAAGACACTGAGTTGTCCCCAGAAATTTCTTTGATTTACTTATGAAATGGGTAAATTCTGCTAAATCTTTTAATCTTTATTTCCAAAAGTTGTCTTTTTCCTTTTCTCAAAAAGAAAAAAGAAATGAACAAAAAAGTCCCATGTTTCCACAGGTGACTGTTGTGTAATATGGCTCAGACTTCATGCTCTGGGCTCAGATTTCTGCTCAGTAGTGTTTATGAAACACACCCATCTGGTTTGTGTGGTCGTGACTCCCTCTAGTGATGTCTACACAGTCTACCATATTCTCATGCCAAATGGATTCTTGAATTAAGTGCCCCATCTCTTCTTGCACTCACTGAACTCCATAATGGCTGTTAAGTCATGCTTTAGTCACATATAGGATTTATCAGCCTTAATTCGACTGTGAGTCAGGTTTGGTGACATTTACATATGCTAGAAAATTTAAAAATAAATTGTGGAAAAAAATAATCCAGAAATAAGGAAATAGCATCAAAATAACATCTGTAAATTTCAGTGCTTTTCCTGTAAAAGTTAATTGAAAATTACTGTTGTGGTGGAAGTAAAATTTAAATGCCAGAAGATATAGCATATATATTAGAGATCTCAGCTGAACTGAGTACTAATGTTAGGCAAGGCTCAATCACTGAAAATTTCTGTAAATATTATTTCTGCCCATAAATGTCCTGTGCTTTTTACAGACAACTGTTTTTCTGTGAATCTGATTTTCTGCTGCCTAGTGGAGTGTGACTACAGCTGCTTTGTTTATTATTAAGGTTTTGGGGTGTTCCAGTGAATAGTAACTTACAAACTAATTTCTAGGGAAGGAAAAGTAAGAAATTAATTGATTTATCACTTAGTTCTAATACTAGATGTGGGACCCTTTATTCCATTCACAGGATCTTATTCATAATGAACAGATAAAAACTAAACCACAGATGTGCCCATGGAATAATACAACGTTGAGAGAGTCATTGTTGAAACGGAATACAGTTGCATTTATCCTTTTGCCAAATGACTGTGTAGGAGACTGAGGTCACTTTGTCAATTTAACTTCTATTTAAGACTTGTAGGAAACAGTAACAATGCTTTCTGTAATCTCAGTTGTAAAACTTCATTAATCTGCACAAAATTCAAGTAGGAGTTTAAAGCAACCAAATGGTCTTCAGTGAATTACAGTAAAACACTTCTGAGTGATAGTTCAGGACAAAAGAAAATGCCCACTGAGAGCAATGTTCCAAATACAGGCAGTAGATAAGTGATTAAGATTAGAATATTAAGTAGTCTTATTGTTCCCGGGTTGCATATCACCTTATATCCACCTTGAGGATGGTATGCCATGCACTAAATTTGCTTAATGAATGATCAATACTCTTTCATTTCTAAACCAGAATGAGTCACAGGACCTTTTACAGGTGAGAGGCATTGCATGTTCTTTAGAGACCAAGCTTGTGAAATGAGATCACTGTGAAATAATGTATTCAGCACCCAAAAACAGTGCAAAATACCTTAGAGAAATAAATATGTATAAAATAGGGAAACGCCTCCTTTAGAAAATACTTTGTAGTTTTCTTTGGAAAGATGCAAACATGCTTCTAAAAACAGAATTCAGTGGGTTAAAACTCACTAGAGGCAATTTACCTGGTATACTAAACCTGAATCTGTAGTTCACAAATTGATCCATATATACAGAACTGAAATGACAATAGGTAGAATTTTATTGTACTGCATAAAATGTGTGGTGGTTTATGCTCTACCTATCAGTGTTCGTTTCTTCCTGTCCTTTACACATAGTAGGAAATGTATTGCATTTTTCAAGCCAAAAAATCTGTGTTTATGAATTAGTTTATTAATCTGTGTTTATGAATTATGAGAAGTCACTTAAGAAAGGAGGACAGAACAGGATAAGTTTTTTATTCTGGTTTTGATTTCTCATTTATTGCTATGGCTCTTAATTTAAATTTTTGAGATAAAATGGGTAATGTTCAAACAGGTGGTAGGTTCAATGCAAATGATGAGTTCTGTAATTCTTCAGACATATTTCTTTATAAATAAGGGAGCGAAGCTGCATTAGTATTTAAATATGTAAATTCATCCTGTAAAGATGAGAAGAAACACTTGTACTATAGCTCTGTCTGAGAAAGCAGCAAAACAATCATTCAAAGTCTTAAAATAATCACAAGTTCTCCTCTCATCATCTTTTCATTAAACCTATGCCCTACATCCCCTCTGCCTTCATTAATTTTTAATTTTTAATTCAAATGTTGGTTTAAAGTAGATGATAATGTTGTTGTTTTTTGATTTATATTTATTTGCCCAAATTTTTAGATCGGTCATGACATGTTGTTGGATAGTAGATTTACCTGGGACATTAGCATAAGTCAACAAGAAAAAGTCACTTTTCAAAAAATTAAAATATGCATGTGAAATAATTCTTCCATTAAAACAGAACCCCATCCAATGAGGTCATGAACATTTCCAGAGATGAGTTCTTTGGGCAATCTACTGCAGTGCCTCACCACACTCCCAGGAAAGAATTTCTTCCTAATAACTAGTCTAAAGCTGTGCTCTTTAGGTGTAAATCCAGCCCCTTTGTACTAGATGCACTAGATGTAAATAATACATCTCCATCTTTCTTGTAGGCCCACTTTAGTTCATGGTAAGACATTTTAAAATGTCCCTGGAGCTGTCTCTTCTCCAGGCTGAGCAGACCCGACTCTCAGCCTGTATTCACAGGAATGGTGTTCCAGATCTTCTCGTGTTGGGGGCCACAGAGCTGGATGCAGTACTCAAGGTGGGATGCCAAGAGAGCAGAGTGGATGGGAAGAATAACCTCTCATAACCTGTGACCACTCTGCTTTTGGTACAGCCTAGGATAGGATTGTCTTTCTGGGCTGCAAGTGCACTCTGCTGCATTGTGATGAGTTTCACATCAACCAACACTTCCCCAGATCCTTCTCCCCAGGGCTTCTTGCAATCTATTCTGTGCACAGCCTGTATCCATTGTTTGGGTTGCCCTGACCTGGCTGCAGGACCTTGCACTTGACCTTGTTGAATTTTATGAGGGTTTCATGGACCCATCTCTCAAACTTGTCAAGACCTCTCAGGACATCATCCCTTCCCTCCAGCATGTCAACCCCAGCACATGGCTTGGTGTCATTGACAAACTTGCTGAGGCTGCTCTCAGTCCCTGCCTTTGCCTTCTGTGATTTGACAGTGTGTCTAGAGCACTTGTCATTGAAGATTGAGGCAAAAAATTTTTTTTTTTTTAATCTCAGCCTTTTCCATATCCCAATTACTCGGGTTTCCCATTTCCTTCCAGATCTAGTCCACATTTTTCTTAGTCTTTGTTTTATAACCAATATACCTATAGAACCTTTTCTTACAGCCCTTGACATTCCTGGTCAGGTTTAATTCTATCAGGGTTTTAGCTTTATCGACCTGATTCCTGGCTGCTCAGGTGATTTTTTTGTGTTCTTCCCAGGATACCTGTCCCTGCTTCCACCCTCTCCAGGCTTCCTTCTTATGCCTGCGTTTTTCCAGGAGCTCCAGCCTCAACCATGCAGGCCTCACAGCATTTTTGCTAAATTCCCCTTTGCTGAGAGGCATGACTTCTGAGCCTCGAAGAGGTGAGCCTCAAATATCAACCAGCTATCTTGGAATCCTCTGTTCTCCCAGGCTTTTCCTGTGAATCAAGCAGACCCTAAAAGAGGACAAAGCCTGCAATCCTGAACTCCAGGATTCATTTGCTGTGCACCCTCCTTACTGCCCTAAAGGTCTTGAACTTAAACATTTCATGGTCACTGCAGCCAAAAGTGTCTTTGTGATCCATATTCCCCACCCAGTCCCTTCTTGTTGGTGAGAACAAAGCCTGGCATTGCACCTCTCCTTGTTTTCTCCTCTATCACTTGGAGAAGGAAGTTATCATCAACACAGTCCAGGAACCTCCTGAATTGTTTATATCCTCCTGTGTTGTCCCTCCAGGAGACAATAGTGTATAATATTTTCTATAAGTGAGTTAATGTTTTAGGCTGTTCTATACTCCTGATTAGATCAGTGGCATCATCTTTCTTTTTGTATTAGTATATCATACTTCTACCATTCTCAAGGTTGTCCTAAATCTATCCTCAGAGCAGTCCATTTCCATATATTATTTCATGACCTGTTATTTGTTATTGACAGACAGTTAAACACTTTGCTGTCACTGTAATATACTACAGAAAATTTTCAGCAATATCAGAAGTGTTCATTCCTTCAAATCATTACCTAAGCAACAAGTTTAACTTCTGCAATTGTATGGCTGATGTTTTCTAAATTTTTCCATTGTAAGAAAGATTTTTTTTCATTGTTTCAATTGGTCAAGTCAGTCATGTGTCCATAAAAGACCATGTTGCTTGTTCAGTGTGTTGTGTGCTTTCTGCCTTAGCAGTGACTGCCTTCTTGATGTCTTCTAGGATTGTCCCTGATAGAATAGTGATTGTTTCCATTACATGGTCAAGAGCATTCTGTAATTCACTGGAAACTTTCATTCAATACCATATGCAACTTGTGAACTATCCATTCCCAAACAAGTGCAATGATGCTAGAACTCAGCAGCAAATAAGCCTTTTTAAATACTGTTTCCACTGTCTTGTTTTGGAGTCAACGACATTCTGGAGCATATTGTTCTGAACTTACACTTGCCATTTTTGATATTTTGCTTTAAAGGAAGCCATCAGAAGCACTATTAAAGTGAATTTTCTAAGCGGTGCACTGTGTTGAAAATTTTGAACTTGTTCTAAGAGGCTTACTGGCCTCATTATTTTTTGGTGAAAGAAAATCTCCTACAATATGGAACTGAAGAAAAGCTATTTTTATTTCAATTATAAACATCTCAGGAGCAGAGAAAATATGGTGATAATCTGATTCAGTTTAAGTATAGGTTTTGTTTTGGGCAGTGGTGCGTGTCAGCTGCATAGATACATATTACTTATGCTGAAGAAGGTTATTTGGCTTCTTGTAATGATGTTACAAAACATACACACAGGTGCTGTCTTTATGGCAGTCTATTTCACTGTCTCTGCCATCAGCTGGATTATTGAACAGTTCACTGAAACAATATTGATTATTCTCACAGAGGCTGTCAGTCTTATCAAGAGTATTTGGTCTTGCTATGTCTTCTGGCTAGCAGCCACTAGTGCTTTATTATGCCAAATGCTGGGGAGGATTGCAAACATGATATCCTCTCCACCATCAAAAAGATGTGTGACAGTTAGCATCAGATTGATAGAAAAAAGAAAAAATGAGAGCCTGATCATTTCTTCTGTGAGAAAAGAGCATCAGCCATCTGATTACATTTCATACACTGATCTGCACTACAACAGTAGAGTAGGATTGGCCTTGCAGTTTTTAATGAATGATTCTGAGGACATGGTAACTGCTTTTTCCCTTGTGAACCTGCAGATATCAGCGAAGGAGAGTAGCCTGCAGAACAAGCAAGGCAAGACACAGTGCTCAAATCAAGAGGTATTTAAGGTGAACAAGACACAATCAGTTCATGAGAGCTTTAGCTGAGCAACACCTCTGTATTTCTGCTTTGCTAACAGAGAAAAAAATCAGATCCATATAGGTTTTTAATGTATTTTATGGAGGGCATGTAGAGCAGCTGACTGACATCTGTGAACAGCTGAGGCCAGGGAGGGGGATGGTTTGCTGAAGACAGTTGAATAGTATTCGATGGTCTCTGATTCACAGATTTCATTGCAATTAAAAAAAAAAAAGGTTTCATTTCTTTAAAATTTCTATTATCACAGGCTTCTGTGGCCAGGTTTACTATATCAGTGTCATCCCCCCCCCCAATTTACACCATAGGTATCTTTTACATACATACATAATATTTATTTGTAACTTTAGTTCATTCATTCCTTTCCTGTAATTCCACTGATCCTATCAAAGTAATTCTGTTCTCTGATCAAGTGATTGAGTTCCCTTCCCCTTCCTATATCATTGTTTTTGCTGTACATTGTCACTGTAAGTGCACATTCTTTTCCATTCTGTTTTGGTGCAAATCGACAAAGGTACTGATTTTATTTTATTTTATGTTTTCTGTTATTCAGTTCATGCTAACTGGCCGAATTACAAATGCTTGTTTTGTATTTAACAGATCTCATGTGTTGGCAAGAATGATTATTTTCAACCTGCTGATCGCTTATGTTGCTTGCTAAATATTTATTAATTACTTGTCAAAGAAAGTGACGAATTTTTCAAACCCCATCTATACAGGAATGTGGGAATTGCAGCTCTGCTTTTTGTATTAGATTGGATCACTCTCTGGTTTAAATAAGATTTCCTTGAAGACTGTCCAAGCTTTCAAAACTGTTGTAAATGAACTCTCTACATCACTGTAGAGATGCAAAATTATAAGGACATAAGAATGCTCAGGCCACATATCTTCCTTTCCATGGTCCAGTCCTAGAATACAATGATAACAATGTCCTTGTTAAAGCAGATCAGAAGCATTTGTACTCTGAATCTTGATGCTGATAAATTCTGCTAAAAACTGCTTTTACACCAAAGGTTTTGTATCATAAGTAATTTTTTTTGTTCACACAGCTACAAACTGAGAGATGGAAAACATTGTTAGACTCTCAAAGTCACCCGACTGTCTTAAAATTCACTGAATAATTACAAGACAACATAATTGGTTACATTTGTGACTTTAAATACTAATTTTTTATTCTTAAATTCTGTCAGCTTAGTTGCTGGCAGGAGTGATACATGGAGTTGATTGAGGTCTGGTCAATATACTTTTTCCATTGATAATCCATTGAATTTTACAAAAGCAATGTAAAACTATTTGCTTGTGTGATATTTTCTCAACATTCTTCTCACTGCAAAGACTGTTTGAAAGGTGGAATCAGTTCAGTAATCTGGAAAATTAGTCTCTAGGAGAAAGAATGCAGAAAGGAAGCTACATAATCATTTTAAGTTTTCTATGACATATCAAGCATGAGATTACTAGGGAGCAAATCAGGTAACATCTAATATTATTTTAGAAGATCTGATATCTTCTCTTCAGCTGACTTTCCAGAAGGGAGCAAGGCTGATTTGTGTCAGTGCCATATTTCCACAATCCAATGTGATTAACACATTAAGGCTTCTGAAATACTACTAGATATCTATTTTTTGACACTAAATTACTCTACAGAGACCATGATCAATTCTGTGTTTTTCAGGAGGAAATTTTATTTCTTTGCTTTGCCAAAGTCTTTTGATAAAAAGAAGTATCATTACTTTACACATTATGCTGAAAATACTGAAAGGAAACATATATTTAGTGATAATTAAAAAATGTTTAACTCTTTTTACACTCTTGACTTTCATTTAGAACTGCACATAGAGTATTGCTGGGAAGGTTTACTTGAGGTTTTTGATTTCCCAAAATCAGGACAGACAAGACAAGGAATTAGAGGAATTCCATTCCTCTTATTTCTGAAGTGTGGTTTCTCAGCTGAGGAGATCTACTGGAATTCAAACAAGTTCAGATGTTGTCCAGGATTTTTTTTCTTAGGGAATAATTGACAATATTCAAGTTCGTTTTTTCTTCATGCTAAATGCCTTTGCTCAAAGATCTCTTCTGAATCAGTTGCCTTTTCTGCAGCACACATAAAAAGACAGAAAAAAGAAGAAAAGAAAAGAAAAGAAAAGAAAAGAAAAGAAAAGAAAAGAAAAGAAAAGAAAAGAAAAGAAAAGAAAAGAAAAGAAAAGAAAAGAAAAGAAAAAGAAAAGAAAAAAAACAAAAACCAAACCCTGACAGAATTTGACATTTGGATCAAAATCTTTATTAATGTGTCCTGATAATCACATTTTCAAGAGAGAAAGATACATTGTGCTATAAAAATTGAATTTCTAGTTCCAGCAAAATGGAATAAGGACTGACTATCATATTCTTATATGCTTCCTGTGTAGCTATATCTTTTTTATACAGAGTAAAAGGATGAAAAGATTTTCAAAACTTTTTGGGCAGTCATTGAGAATTGCAAAAATATTTATATTTCATCTTCCTTTAATGGGTGAGTTCTATCTCTATCTGTTTGGTTATTTTTCAACTTGGTTTATAAAGTAACATATTCTGCTCTGAGATGACTATATTAAAATGTGTCCCTCTAGAGCAATATATGTTGCTGACACAGCTGGTTATTTGGTAACCCAGGGAGCTGAAAGATGATGTTTGTTTGAAATTAATGTTTGTCTGGTTTTATAGCACTACTCCATAAAATGTGTAATTCAGCATATAAAATTTTGGGAGAAATGTGTTTGGTTGGAAAAAAATAAAGGGAAAAAAAATTTTCAGAGCAAAGCTATCCCTTAGGTAGATATTTTACTATTTCTTTTTTTTCCATTCTTTGGCTTTTCTTCCATCATATAGAAGAAAAGTAGTCTTAGTTCTTTCAATATACACTTGGGATACTGCAGAAAAAAGGCAAGTCTCCCACAACCTGTCACACGTCCTTGACACCAAAAATGGGAGAAAATTTTGTTGCTTTAAAAAATTGAAAGTTCCCTCAGTAACAAGTGTTTAAACAATAGGACATGTCCTAAAGTTTCACCAGGGCAGAGTTAGAGTGTATATGAGAAAAAATATCTTCACTGAAGGGCTGTCAAGCTTTGGAACAGGGTGCCCAGTGATGTGGTTTATCCATCCCTGTAAGCATTCAAAAGACATATAGATATATATATCTATAGGGGCACCTAGGGAGAATTTAGTGGTGGATTTGGCAGTGTTAGGTTGTGGTTGGACTTGGTGATCTTAAAGGTGGTTTCTGACTTCTGTGCCTCTATGGTACTGTGATCCTGGTGCTAAAGGTTGCTGAAATCTGCAGTATCCACAACCAAACGATGTAGTCTAAGAATATCTTAAATCAAGGGTAGTTCTGTGATGATATTTCCCTCTCTTCAATCCATGAGTCTATCAACCAGAATGTCCAGAAACTGATTTTTGAGATGGTGTTCATTTCAGTGTGCAGTGATGAATCAAGTGCTGGTCTTTTCAAGGTCCTGCAAAGGTTTACTTATGCAAGTGACACTTACTAGTATTGAAGAGGCAATTTATATTGAGGTATTTCTGAAGTACTAAATTCAAGGAAAACTCTCTTCTCCTGTGTACTTTGTTCTTCCAGAAGCCATGAGTGCCTGAGAAATTCTAAGTATCTTTAAAATTCTGCAGCAGTTTCTGAGCAGACTTGGTAGCTCCCCTCCACCAATCTGTGGCACTACAAAAGCATAATTGGATTAGTCTACATCAAGTGGCTATCAATGGTAAAAACAATACATTAAAAAAAAATCACCTAAAAATAATGTTTTTCAACCAGCTGTTAAATCAAGTAATTTATTTGTTTTATTGCACATTTGCATAATAGGGCAAACCAGAAACTCTGTGTAACAGATGTGCTAGTGGCAGGGAGATTTGATTACTGGCATCTATTATTAATCACTGCACAAATCTTAAATGATTTGTTTCAACAGTTTGATCAATTTACATCCAAGTGCTTGCATTTATGCACAGAACGTGGAGATAAAACATCTGTTCACACCTTTACTAGCAGCCCTGATTTTTTAATAAGGTTGAAGTTTGTGTTGATGAAGACACAAGAGACTGACAACTTTTGAGAAGATTTCACTGTTTCTGAAAATAACTCATAACTGAAAGGCATTTCATATTGGCAATAATATCTGAATAGTGCTTCTTTTGGCTTGAAAAACTAGGAAAGCAATTTTACAGCATTATCAAAACTTTCACAAATTCAATTAAATAAAATTTTATTATGTTTTGGGATCTATGTACAAATTGTTGAGACTCTTGTAAATGATAACGTGTATCTTCAACATTAAGTATTTTGAATTTTGTAATAAGGTTCTTCTAGCTCAGAAATTTACTTGTAATTTAGAAAAGCAAATACTTTATTTTACTAATTTTTTTATTATTTTAATAGTTCCAAAGGAGGCAAAATGACCCACATGGAACACAGCTGAAGCACAGACAATAAATAGTAGGATCTTTGCACTTCAATACATTTTAGACAAGACATGTAATCTTTCTGTCTAAGGATCAGAACTTAGAATTGTTTATATTTATCTCATTAACACATCTGAATTACTGGATTGACTATCATTTTCTTGGTGAAAGTGACATTCTAGATGGTAAAAGTCCTAAGATGACATGAAAGCCACATTACCCACTGTATAATATGTCATTTCTGCCACCACAGAATACAGTTCATGTTCCTGTTCAGACAAAAAAGTGGATGAAGCATAGTGATGCCATATAATTTATAAAAGAGAGAATCACAAGGCAGATATGTTTCTAACTCTGTAGTGTTTTTAATATCAAAATAAAGACATGCAGATATCCCCTCACAGTCTTGTGTCCCACGGGAAATCAGGGATCACACTGGATCTGGTGCTGACTGTCAAGGTGCTGTGCTGCATCTCTTTCCACCGAGGTCAGGTGCCTTCTGAAGGCAAAATTACCCCATAACCAGCACAGATCATGGTACTGCTGCCTAAGGGTTAAATTATTTTTTACCAGCTGGCAACATTAGAACCATAAGTTTACTAGTATACCAGAAAGGAAAAGTTAAAGTGCTCCAGATGTGATGGCTGCAAATATGAAAATATAAGTCTTATATGCCATACAGATGATTCTCATACACTGGGGGGTTCTGCCTGAGGTACATACAATGTTTTCTCCAGGAAATAAATGTATCCAATCAGTGTTTCTAGGTTTTGTACATCACATAGATCAATCAGTTATAATATAAGATAGAGTTATAAAGTGATTTTGTTTCTTGGCATTTTAATAGATTAGATTTTAATAGATTTTATTATATGCCTCAGGAAAAAAAAAATAAAAAAAGAAAAGAAAAAAAGCAAAGTAAGTATATTTTCCTCATCAAATTGGCAACTATTTTGATCTGATAGCATTCATGAATATTTCAGCTCCAAGTTAGAAATACTGTGTGCTATCATTCCCCTTATACTTTCATAGACATTCATCTTGTAAGAAATATTTATTTTTATTTGCTTTTTAAATTTTATTATTAGAATTATTCATTTTTTTTCCAATTGATAAAACCTTCCTTTAGAAGTTTTTTCAAAGTATGCACACATCTTCCTGAGGGGCAAAAAACCCAAACTAAAAAAATCTCAACACAACAGTAGCAGATAAAAACACAAGAAAAGGCTTATAAATCAGGGTTATGAGTGGTTCAGAAATTCCAGCATGAGCTGTAGGACAAAATGTCTAAGGGAGTAAGAGGGTAATACAACACAGACAACAAACTTAACTCTATTACAGATACACAGCCATCTCCAAAGCTATTACTACAGTTGCCTGAGGTGTCTGTAGAGAAGCCAGATGTCACTCCTCCATAACTTAGTGTCTTATGGTTGTCATTTAGTCTGAAGGAGAAGGAAACATGATGTTTAGATGCAGCAAATATAAATCCTAACTTCCACTGCATTTCCCTTTTTGTTTTATAAAGTCGTGAAATGTGAATTTCAAGGCCCCCTTTAATGCTCAGTCTAT
Source organism: Luscinia megarhynchos (assembly GCA_034336665.1). NCBI lineage: Eukaryota > Metazoa > Chordata > Aves > Passeriformes > Muscicapidae > Luscinia > Luscinia megarhynchos. Next base: position 32,987,844 of record CM067568.1, on the reverse strand, counting down.
CTAGCTTAATTGTATTCAACAGCTATTCTTATTTTTTCCAGAATATTTATATTAGTTTTGATTCTCTTGGATCTGTAGGTTTGTATCCATTGAAACTCACTTATATTTTGTGTACTACATCCCAAAAACATGAAACATATACTCTTGAGGTCATGCTGCAGCAACACCAAACTGTGTTTGTGTCACCAGGCTGTGACAAAGCCTTCATATTATTAATTTAGTGAGAAAAGGCTTAGGTCATTGATATCTCAGGTTTCCAGACCTCTTCAAAATTCTACAGGTCTTGGGAACACTGAGAGGAAATAGTGATCTTAATGCTCTAGTTTCTAAAACTGAAAGTTAACCTCCAAATAAACCCTAACACTAATCCAGCAGAAGAAATCTACTCCAGTTAGAAAAAAAAGACAAAAGTTGTCGGAATTGTCATCAGCTTTTTCTCAGGGCTGCAAGCTCTGGAATAAGCTACTCTTACAACATTTTCCATTTCAAAAGATATTTTGTTTGCCATACCTTTGAAGTCATGGCAGTATCCGGAATAAACTGGTCATTTGAAGTGCTGGACTTCCAATCCATAACTGTAACACCAAACCTAATCCTAACACACAGATAAAATTAAAAGCCCCATCTACACGAAATAAATGACAAAAGATATTGGTTTGTAAGAAAAAGAATGTTCTTGTCAGCTGAAGCCAAGGACTTATAGTCAGTCTCTATTGTTTCTTCTGATGAGTTTTCTAACCATAAAACAAGGTTAGGGTTTGGGATTAGTGTTTGGAATGTATATATATCTGCCTAGTTTATTGTTTTATGCTATACACCCCCAAATACAGGAAAAGATCAGGTATTGATTGGCACCAAGAACTTCTGTTACTATTTTTAATGGTGCAATATTTCTTCTAGTTATAGCTAAAGTTAAGACAAGGGCAAGCAGACAAGAGTGTGCATACTGCTTAAAGCCAAGGATTTCTTTTCTTCTTCCTCTTCTTTCAGTTGGTCTTCTGGGAGAGTTCAGTGTGGGGGAAAAAAAATAGGCCTTATTTTAAAAATACAGTGATTATGAGTTTTAAGTAGAGTATAGTTTTCATCAGAGAATGATTTGGCTTGGAAAGGAATTCCCTGCCATGGTCAAGGGCATCTGCCAAACATGATTCCTCGAAGCCCCATTCAACCTGGCCTTGGAGTCCTGCAGAGATGACATCCATAACTTCTCTGGGAAATCTGTTCCACTGTCCCCACACCCTCAGATTAAAATTATCTTCCTGATATCTAACCAGAGTCTACCCTGCATCAGTTTAAAACCATTATCCCTTGTCCTATCACTACACTCCCTGATAAATAGCCCCTCTCCAGCACTCTTGTAGGCCCCCTTAAAATTCTGCAAGGTCACTAAATTTACATGCCTTTTGCTCAAATGCAATTAGTCAGTTTTCATTCATAGAAAAGAAGGAAGAGCCCAAGTTCTATTTATATACAGTGACTCTTGGGTGATGGAAATATTTGATGATTTTCAAAATCCCACCCAATATCATAATTATAGAGTAACTCTATTTTACCCATTTTTGCATATCTGACTCTGTTTAACCAAAATATGGCAATAGATTTGCCTTTTTCTTCCTGTGAAAACTATTGAAAAAATTATTTGAACCATTCAATAATCTTTTTCATTTTTCCTTTTTTTTTTTTCTGAAGCAGTTGTTTCTCAAGCTGAAAGGCTTTCATTCTTGTAATGGCCTAGAAGTAATTTTTTGAGGTTTGGAAACTGAAATATGTGGCTAGCTGTTAAAAAATATAATTTGGTGGGAACAGAGAGGAGTAGGGAGACATCTTAATCCCAGTTTTCCATTTCAAAATAAGAAATGTACTGCTGTTTTCATAAATAGACCCATGTTAAAAGGAACAGGTGTGTCATTCAAACTGTTTTAGGCTCACAGTCTGTGGATGGACTGATCTCTGCAAACATTAAGTCCTCTTCAGAGTATTCTTCTTGGGTATGAATTTAGGCATAGTAAAACATAGAATAGATTCTTTGTCTATAAGGTAATCTAAAAACAGTATCTCTAGCTGAGGAGAGTGCTGTCAGACTTGAGTTTCACACTTATCACATTCCCCAGACCTTTGTTTTTTCACTAACCTGGTGTTTGAGACAGGCACAGAGGGTGCCACTAGCCCATGGATGCTGGATCAGGCAGGGGCTGCACAAGCTGGTGCCTCCCTACAGTCTGGATGTTACAAATATTACATATATTACAAATATGGACTCTCCAGGTGAGTCTTGTAGCCAGGGACTGTCCCATAGTCCCAGCCACCAGCAGGGGACAAATTGAGACTGAAAGACGGTTAAGAAAATTCCGTAGTGATGAGATATGTCTGAGGAAAAGCTGGGAAATTAAGACAGTGGGTCCAGGTTAGAACCAGCCCTGGAGACTCTAATGGGGGTCAGACACAGCACCAGCATTTCTGGGCAGGTCTATAGGCACATCCAAGCTCAGGCTGGGGAGTTCATTATCTGGGTCGAGTTCCGGTCCAGATCAACAAGGAGCATGACTGTGGCATAGTTTGAACTGCATTTCAGGCACATTTCATAGAGAGACCTCTGGCTTTTTCACATCTATTATGTGGAAGGAGTCAGAATAAAAGTAGCATAATTTCCACTACAAGAGAAGTTGTATATGACAGTTTTTGTTGAAATGGGTCTGATATGACTTCTTTGGCATTTCTCATTTTGCAACAGAAAATGGCAACACTTGAATTTTTAAGAACCTGCAATTTTTATAACTAGACTGTAGCTCTTCTTTTTAATAACATTATGTAGTGAAAATGGCAGTATAATGTATTTTAAATATTTTATTTGTTACTCCATCACATCTTGTGCTTTTCTTTCATATCTTTTCCTTGAAAATACTGAAAGTCTAATGTGTAAAGAAGATGGAGGTGCATTTTTTGTGAATGTGAGATTTGCTGCTGAAAAATAAGAGATTGAATAGTGTGGAATGCACTGAATTTTAAGGTTTGTTGAAGCTGTTTTTCTTGACAGACCAGTATTTACTGATATGATATAGCTGCTTGATGCAAAAGGATCATGAACTTATATTCTATTCTGAATGAACAAAGCAGGGTTTAAACATGCACACAAATCATATTGACTAAGTATCGTTGGCTAAACTATGCCAGTGAAATATATGCACATATGTAAAAAGGCAATTGTGCTGAAGCCATGCATATGCATGAACAAGATGAATAATTGCATGTGCAGGCTACCACCAGTGCGTGAAATTACCTGTTTTGCAAGTGTAAATTAGTGTTTTGCATGCCCATTTACCTGTTTGCTGTCCTTATATTTGTTTTGTTCAAGTTAACTGACTGACTGATAATTTGTGTCTTAGGGTACAAACAAAAGAATAAAAGAAAAAAAAATATTAATTTTGAAAAGAAATAAAAATGAAAGTATTTTCATTCCTATACTAGAGATGTAATATTCATGTCATTGAATATCTGTAAGACATATTAGTAAGATATATTAAAATCACAGTGTTAGTGCTCTCCTCCAGAACAGCCAATGCTTCAGAACATATACATGAAGATTGATGCAGTCCATTGCACAGTTAAAGCCACTAATTACAGCAAGAACATGACTGTCATTTTAATGCTAAATTTTAAAAATATATTTCATTTAGAATAAAGAGAACTCAGTATAGTTAAGATGGTTGAGATTAAATAAAACTTCATGAAAAATTTAAAAAGTCAGATATAAAACACATTTGTCTTCAAAATGTTGTACAATTGCAAAATATTTATAATCCCTAAATCCACTTTATATTGACTCCACAATTTACGTATGACATGCAAGTCACTTATAGCAAGCATGCAGTTAAATTCCATTCAACACAGCATTACATGAGCTGGCATTTCCACACCAGAACAAAATAATAATTTTTAATTTCATTCTTGGTGAGATAGCAATGCAGTAATGCTACCACCTGATCTTCAAGTAACTCCACATTAATATTCTTTGGATCACAGCACTACCATTTAAAGTTTCCCTGGTATCCTTTGAAACTACTACTGTGTAACTAATTTCCTTTATGTGCAACTATTATAGTTCTGAGAAGACAGTGGAAGCTAATGGAAGCTACAAAGACAAATAATAAGCTGGAAATCAATAGCACTCATACTGTGTTCATCCTATTGAAGTGTGTGGCAGTATTATTACCTGCAAATCTTCATTCTATACATTCAGGACACTGAATTAATTGAAGTTGAGACAGTCTCTCTTTTACTTCTCTTAAAGTCTCTTGAAGTACTCCAGCTGAAAATATCAGCAGATTTATGTCCAGGGGTCTTTTATATCCTCTCTAAAGGTTCAGAGAGAAAATATCTGACACAGTTCTTCTCCCTCCCCACAAAACTGAATTAAGTGGCATCATGAACAATGCTCAGTTACCAGTACCAAACAATAAAATAAAGTCTTGATTTGCTCAATTTCTCAAGAACAGACCCTTGGTTAAACTGTTACGGATTTATCTCTTAAAGAATGCAGTACAATGGAAAAAATTTTCCCTGAGCCTAAAAGCCTTGCCAGTGTTTTGCAATTCCCCGATTGCTTTTTTGCAGCATTCTGTATTTTTCCTTAACATATCTAGAAGTCAGTTTTGGAGACGATTTAGCAGAGGCCCTCTGTGAGAATATCAGTGCTGAATACAAAAGGTACCTTGGGGGCACCTTAACCCTTTTGCATGAAACTCATCTGAGGTAGAAGTACTCAGCCCTGAAACCTTCTGAATGCCAAGGGCTCATTCCCCATGTGGGGAAGACAAATTTTAGGTGGATGAAGGAATGTAGTTTCCTTTTGTAGTAAAGGGAAATTGGACCCAGGCTGGCTTCCTACAAATATAATGGTGTCTAAAATACTGGCAGTGGTTTGTAAACTCTTCCTTGGCTCACAGCTTCTCCAGTAGTTAATATATATCTGAAATATAATTAATTGTAAGAGTGCCAAAGATAAACCAGGCAAACTACATAAAAGGATAGACATAGAAAGCTCTGGGGATGTCATGTTCATATTTTGTCATTGAGATGACCCTTTTACCTAGCCTGGAACTGATTGAGCCTTCCTTCTATGTCCTTAAATAATCCAAGTATTCCTGCTTACTTCCTAAATCCAGAAATGGTTCTTATGAAACTACTTATCTCCTCACTTTATAAGCTTAGAGAAATACACTGCAGAAGACATTTCCCTTTACAAGCCTCAGTTGGGTATTGCCAAAATTATCCATGGGAAATCCAGAGCACGGATGGCCCAGCTGGCAAAATTCAGACATCCAATGTTGATACAAGGGAAAGTATTTCCATCTGAGATAACTTCCCTCTCCTTCATTCAAATTGCCAGTTGCTAATTTTCTGGACCCACAGAGTACTCTGTTAAATCTTCTTTTTGCTTTACTGTCTGTTTGATAATAAAGTAAAATCGACCGTATTCAACCTATAAAAAAAAGCGATACAGTAAATCTCTGCTTCAATAGTGTGACATTAAAGATTTAGTTTGCTTATGGTTTATTTTTATCATGCTTTTGATTTGTTGGCCTAGAAAATAATTAATTGATAACAGTATCTTGTTTACTGAAATGCATAGGGTAAAGAAGCCCACACAAATGATGATAGCCTCTTATTACCATTCTATTTAGTTTAATGAAAGGCCTGCATCAAAGGGTCTAACCCCAGAGGATTTTCTAAAGTAGGATTTATGCTTTTTCTACTTTAGTCTCCTTTTTTTTCCCTGAAGCAGAAAAGGTTTTGGATGGTTTGGGCTCTGCTGTTTCACTTCTATAATGTATATTATACCTTTGAATGACCTCAGTATCGTCAAGGTTTCACAAATCTTGATTTGAGCTAGCTCAGCCATGAAAGTATCTGAAACAATAAGTTTTTAAGGTTGTTAACAAACATTAAGTTTAATGAGTACAGTGAGCAAGTAATGATGCACTGAATCAGTATGAAGCCTCAAAAAATGATTTCTGTTGGCACTATAAAAGGAATGCAATTTTTCTTGTTGAAATACCATTTTTCAGTTACTGCATGACTGATGTGGTAATTATCCCCTACACCTGGGATTTAAATCCAATCCTACAAGCCCATTTTCTGTTTGCAAGCTGTCAGACTGATGCATAGTCTTTGTTCTTATCTGGCAATAGTCGAGGAATCAGTAATTCAGAAACAACAAAGCCACTGATGGGTCATCATGTAATCTGCACTGAAAATTGCAATCTGTAATGAGATTGGAAACACAGATGAGGAGACTAAAACTGATTACCAACCATACCTAAAATTTTCTATTTTATTGCATAAATATGATCAAACTAGCTCATAAATTTAGGTATTAGTTGAGAAAGAGTAAAGATTACTTTTAAATTACGTGAAAAGAGATGCTATTTAAATGTAAATTATTTGTTTTACAGCAATTTAATTCATCTCCAAGGTGATTCACATCTTGACATTATTTTATCTTCCATTCAGAATATGATGTATCTTGTTGCTTAGTCAGGACTGTAAGATACTTTGTGTAAGATACTTTGTTCCCTTAAAACAAATGTAAGTTCAATGATGAAAAAAACCCAAATAAGGTTCAGTCAAATTTTATATTATAGGTTGGGAAAAAGTATGCTGCTTCTCAGCAAACTAACCAAAACCAGACCAAAAATAGAATTCACATAAATTAAAAATATAAGTTTTATTGATGTTCCTGACTTCTTTAATGCCCTGACAGCAACTTACAGATAGATACTATGCTGCTGTTCTCGTCTCAAAACCATAAATCACTATTTTCTACACTAATGAGATTATGACTAGTATGATGAACAGAAATAAATTATCATAGATCTTTCCAACAGGTTTCTGACCAAGCACTATGCTGAAAAAGTGAAAAAAATTTCCAGTTATTCAGGACATTGACTGATATACTTTTTTCTACAAATTTTCTTGAAGAAATTTAGTTCCTTCCTGCTACATTTTCCTTTTTTTTTTAAATATGTAATTTTTGGACCCAGAAGGAACTGAATATTCTACTAATGTCCAACATGTAAAATTCTAGAAAGTCTAGAAAAGGTAGATCTGTCCAAGAAAAGAAAAACAAATGTATTATGTAAATGTATGCTGGATAATCCATCCAGAAAAGAGTTTAGAGGCACAGGAGCCATTCAGAATACCTATTTACTCACTGTAGGACAGGCATTGGTCCATAACAACTATTTAATTTACCTTGTTCATGTACCCATCTGCAATCATGGTCTGAAACTAATTTCGTTTTTATTTTATTTTATTACTTTGTTTCTTTATTACCTTTGTCTTTCTTGCATTAGGTTTATAGCCAGAAATTGCCTTTGGAATATATTTGCCAGCAGCCAGAGTTCTTTAATGGAGGTCTGCACGTGTTTGCATGAAAATGATTGTGGATGGTAGCCTATTTCTTGCCCATAATAACATGCTGCAAACATATCTAGTGACAAAAGTCCTGAAAGGGTTTAGTACAAAGACATTTAGCTCATAGGTCTCTAACTAATTTGGAAGCTTCCAAGATGACCAGTCCAGCTGTGGTGGCTGAATATTCTAGCAGGGGATAAGGAGACCATTGACCAGGGCTCATTTTCTTCTGTTTTCCTTACAAGACAGCCCTTGGCATACATGTCCTCTCCATCTGTAAAATAAGTCCAAGCAGATGTGGTAGATAGAAACCACGGGAGAAATAAATCATTATAATAAATCATTGAACTGTTGGAAAAATACATCCAGAATATTTGCTCCCATGCTTCCTGCCAAATGGGAGCTTTGGGAGTCAGTTATTTTTGCCCTTTTTTATGTCAAGGACTGAAAAGACATGCTGCCCTTAATCATTGCTGCTCTTCAGATTAACCCAGAAAATCTTACTGTGATAGAAAATGCAGTAACAGGTTGTAGATCCAAATGTTACAATACATATCTACCTTTACTCCTTTATGTCTGGACACCTGATGCCACCCTTCACCTACAGAAGATACATAAAAGTGGTCATTCTTGAAGTGCAGAATTAATAAGTTTTAACTTGAAAAGTTATTATTCCTATTATCTCCACAATATCCAGAGGCTGATTCCAGGAGTGTAGCCCTTGGTTGATGTGTGTAGTATTCCCAGTAGTGCATTTACACAAATATTCCAACAATTGGCACTGCATACTAAAAGCAAAGCAATAAATTAATGTGAAGAGATAGATTGTATGGGATAGATTACAGATTTGAGCAAAATATGAGATAGTTTCTATGATGAGGTATATTTACCTTATGTTAGCCCATCCAAAATGTCAAAGGGGCAGGTTGAGTTTGGAATATATTCTGCAGATTCTTTGTTTGAGACTGATGAAGTGCCCAGTGGATAGAACTGTCATAATTCCAAAATAAAACAAAAAGATGTAAGTTTTATTTACAAACTAAACCAATCAACCAAATCAAAGACCCATAGAAAACACAAACACAATTAAAATAAATGTGTAACTCATGCAGGTAAAACAAAGAACTGAAAAATTGCATTAACATATCAGCTGTTACATTATAATTTTAATGCTTGTGATTAATTCATTACTGTTCTTGCTGAGAGTGATAAAAAGGACCTTCTAAGTGACTGTCCTAAATAACATTTGTTTATGTCAATGCTGCAATCCTAAATGTTAAGTATTATTCTTTTCAGTAACCATATGCATTTTTCACTGAAAATGGCTGAAATAAAGAAGAAAATTTGATTTAAAAAGAGTGAAAAAAAGAGACAAACACTGATCTAAAAAATTATATACCTGCTATGTAAAGACATAATGTTTTATAGACATTGGAGAAAACTGAGACCACCTTGAAAAATCAGTGGCAGTAAAAAGAAATAAAATAAATTTAAAATATCTCTATTTACTAAATACTGCAAGCATATGAAAGAAATATATAGATGGATACAGCAGTAGCCTGTACACTTTTGCATGTTTCAGAAAATCAAGGTGATGTTGGTTTGTTCCCTTCATATATAACATAGAAACACAATACTTTTCTTTCAAAGGCAGTTTCTGAACTTGAGCTATCAAGTTTTGAAACTGATTTTTGTTACCCACAGACTTCCATTAGGTGTTGACGTGCACCATCACTTATGAACAATCACATGGAACATGATATATGCCAATCATTTTCTATTCAGTTAGTAGTGGTAGACATTGCTGTGTTAGGTTTGTTGTTGGTCTTAATCTTAAGGATCTTTTTTCAACCTAAATGATTCCATAAACCTATAATAAGTTTTATAATCATTTTTTTTTGCTGCCTGGAAATTCCACAACAAACATTGTCCTGAAATATGAGCTGAGTCTCTGTTCAGGTCCCTGCATTCTATGCCATTGCTCCCAGTACTGCTTTTGCTTTCCTTCACCCCAGACAAACATACTGAGTAGACTGAGTAGTTTGTTTCATCTCACAGTATTTTGTTCCATATATCCCATGCCCAGTGTTTTCATTACCATTCAAAAAGTTCATACGCTTGCCAAAATTCTCAGCACATCTCTGGTGTGGCAAAACAATTCAAATTCTTCTACCCATCTGCTGTTTGCAAATCTTATAATTGCCACTTAAGCCTAAAGACCAAATACAGTCAGCATGCAATCAGATTTGATGTTTAAGATTGTCTGTCATTGATGTAAAGAATGCCAAAATTAAAGGCATAACAAACATGAGGGGGAAATTGTATTTATCTGCACTTATGATTCAGGAAGATAAGAAATGAGATGAAAAGAAATGCAAATGTTTCCATCCAAAGAAAACAAATTGTAGATCAAGAGAAAAAATATCTGACTTGTAAAGAAGGGAAAAATCTTAGGTGATAATGTCAAGAATAGAGAATAAGACCTTAAAGTACTATTTCTTTTCAGATATTATTTCACTTGTCAAAATTTTTTTTCTATCCTACTTCTATAGGTTTTAAAAGCTAATGAAGGATGAATCCCACCACATTCTTCTATTTTGAAAATATGTGATTTATAGTGTTTAATGTCAAATAAAAAGGAATTTTACTTTTATACCTCTTCCATTAATGAAAGTCTTTCTCTCACAGTCTTTCAGAATCACTAAAATGGCTAGTTTGGTAATGGTGTTGAAAACTAATAGATAGTTTTATGTACAAATTAATGCAAAATTATTTTTTTATATTTGAAGGAAAAAATATAAAACTAAGTTTCAGTGATCACTGTTTATAATTCAGCATCCAAGTTATAATAATACATACTTTCATGTCCAATCAGATTTTATTGGTGGTTCAAGATTTATCCATAATACTTCAAATCTACCACATATCAGAATTAGTCTTTCTGCTGTGAAAAATCATGTCTTGCAACGTTTCAGGTGTTGTGAATAACCAGTAATATCTAATGTTGTTTTTCTCCTGAAGAAGTGTGAATAATTCCAAGCAAATTTTTATAATTTAATGTTTTATTGCAGAAACAAAAAAAGCAAACAGTGGTCTCGATGTTGTCTAGTCGTTTTGACTGTGTAAGCACTTCTTTATTCCAGAATATCTGTTATTGAAAATATGGCCCAGACCAAAACATCAATCATATTTTTGCTTTGTTTAGAATATTTGACGAGCCTTTGTAAGTTTATTTTTTTAAATATAATCTTGTTACAAAGCAACAACTCTTAATTCTTTAGAGGCAGATCTGTTTTGATAAAATTTGTCAGAGAATGACTGTGGCTTGAAGGACAAGAGACAGCAACTTGTCAGTAGTGCATTGAAAAACTTTGGAGAGGAAGGAAAAAATCAAGGTTCAGAAAGGACTTTTAGTTATTTGTTTTACAGACACAAAGAAGCATTTTGCAATCCAAAAACACACTGTAGAAATAGGGAAAGGAGTCGATTATTTTGTCATTCAGTAATGTCATGGTATAATTTTATTTTTCATTATTACAATAGTAAAGTCATGTTTTTGGAGTTCATTAGTGAATCTAGCCCTCATTTGACAGAAAGAAAAAAATCATGTACATAACAATAGAAAAGAGAAGAGCCTGGCAGTTTCCTTAAACTAAGAATACATTTAAATAACTTATTAAGAATTTTATTAAGAAATACACACTTCTTGCAATTTGTCACAGAAATGTTACCTACAATGACAACAAGACATACCCCTCTCCACAGCAAGCTTCATTTCACTATCAAAGAATAACAATGCCTGCAAGGTATGAACAGAACATTCCTTCCATTTTTCAGCTCTGTCACACTCTTTTATGTTTTGTTCATAATGGCAACTGTCTTGCTTGATGTATCATATAGATGTTCTCACCTGCTTGTTGTCATTCAGCTGCTAAATGAGAAGAATGAATATGTATAATTCTTCCAAAATTGCAATATAATGACACAATCTGGCATATTTTATTATACATCCCACTAGATCCCTGATTGTTTTGTGCAGTTGGCTTTCAAGTTACACTACTTGGGTTTTGATAGCTCTTGCCAACTTCTTCAATGCAAATGTTAAAAAGTGAAAACAATGAGAAAAGTTTTTAAGCATAAACTTGAATGGCAACATTTCATTCTTCACCACTCATTAAAACACCATACAAGTTTGCTTTAACATATGAGGGTTTTTCTAAATAGATATTTTGGTGCCTGAGTAAATGGCAGGAATAGTCTGACTTAAATATGTGGGAAAATAAACATTTCAGGTTTTATTTCCTCATAGGGATATCTTCTGCTTTCCAGTAATTAATTGTCTACTTTAGTGCCATGAAAAGATATTGTGTTAGTAACTCTGTTTTCTGATGTGGTATAACACCAGCCAGCGAACCAAGCACTTTGGAGCTGCTCACTCAGACCCCCACCAGTGGGATTAGAGAGAAAGGAAATCTTAAATCTAGAAAATTTATGGGTTGAGATAATAATAGATAACAGATAAAGAAAGAGCTGCCCATGTAAACGAAGCAAAACATCGTATGCCATTGAAATTCAGGATCCCATGGAAATACAAGATGCTTTTTTTTGTTTTATCCAGGGCATACATGTCAACTACCAATTTCATTTCAGCCCCCCACCTTCTTTTGAGCCTTGTTGGTATAATCACCTGTAAATACAAACATAGCTGCACCTTTTCAGCTTATTGTCAAATCAGCATCATCCTGAAGTGCCACAGGTATCCTCATACCCAGTCTTTACCTCCCCAGGCTACTCCCCTCCTTTCATCTGAGGCAAGCCATCCTCAACTTCATCACATCACAGCCCTGAGTCCATTCCTTGAAAAGAAGGTTATCTATTAGTTGACTTATATCTGAAACAAATTCATGTTTAAAACGTAACACATGACAGGAACAATGCACCAGCTTTTTCTGTCAGTTGAAACCAGGTGGGCATAACTACATAAATTTATCATATTAAATAATGTTTTTCCTGTAACCTTTGCTTGACATTTTTTCACCCACAGGCATGAACCCTAAGATATGTAGATCAAGCAAGGAGTTAGCTGTCTTACTTTTGTTTACTTCTACTGTCAGGGCGGCAGATTCATCCTGGCAATCTCAGGCTCAAACCTCATCCTTGCCTGAAATTTAATTGCAAAAAATTAGCAACAAAAACGCATTCTTCAAAGTGCCTATCATAAATGTACATGTATCTCTCCTCTCTAAAAGTATGCATTGTTTCTAACAAGCAGAAAATTGTTCTGTGGCTGAAATAGTGTATTTTTCCAATCTTATGACTACCTGACAGATTACAGTAGCATAATCATAGTATGCTGATATTTTCTGAACTCTGTTTCCATCAGAAATCCTGTCATATAAGGGATAATTGAGAACAAATGTTACACTACTGTTGAGGTTTTCCAGGACTGAACATATTTCAGTTTCTTTTGCACCCAGAAGAGGCCATTGGCTCACTGATAATTGAAATACCAGTGATCCTCATCTGTTTGCCAATCTGCAAACTAAACAGAAGCTTAACCTACTTCTGTTATGCCAGTCTGTTGATGTTTTTCCAGCAATGCAAACCATGATGTGAACTGGCTGTGATTCACCCATTGAAAAGAGGTTGAGCCAAACATCACTTTTGGCTTCTGGCAGCAAAGCAGAATTTTAATATGTTTAGCTTCAGAACAGGCTAGAAAAACATGGAAAAAAATTCTTAGGTCTCAGCAGAATATTGCCAAAAATATAGTGTATCTTTAATAAAAATTAAAATGTGTTTGTCCATCAATGCATATGACTCAACACATCCCTCCCTGGGTGTAGGTAGAACCAAAATTTTGGGATTAATATATACTTTATGTTATCCCCCCAGGATGTGTTATCACACTTTAAAGGACACAGTTTTCTCTCCTAATGATGCCAGACTACTATCATTATCAGAAAACTGAACAAAAGAATTCCTCTAGGCCAATGATTCTGGAGATAGTTTTCCAGGGCTGAAGGAAAAGGCACTTGGTTTTGAAAACTGATGGCTAACCAACGTTGAATACTGTGACTCCTGAATAACCACAGTTTCTGAAAGCAGCTCTTGACTCAAACAAGTTCAACTACCTCACACAGATGATAATATTGATTTGTCAACTCTATGGCCATGTTATTAATATGTATGTGTAACATATTATGAATTTTACAACATATATATTCAGTTTCTTTTTATCTGTAGTTATGATCAGTCTGCTTATCATCTTAGGCCGTACAGAATAATTTTTCAAAGATTGTTTGCTCTCTTTATGTTATGTATTTAAAAAAAAAAAAGAAGGAAAAGGTAAGGGGGAAGTCCAATTTCAAGTCTTCTCCCTAGTGTTACACTGGATAACACTTGTGTTTGATTTTAGGTAAAGCAACATTTACTTCTGTGCTTCAGATGTCCATCTGTAAACTGGCAATTGCATCACACTTCAGCTGTGGGATATGAGCTGCATTGCACCATTTAGGGATTAGTCTCTATGGAAAAAATACCTGTATAACGTCATTAATCCTAAAGGGTGGGCCAAAATACATCTGAATCAAAGCCTTATTTTTAGATACAATTGTCTGCATGTCAACAAACTATGTTGAGACAGAAAAGCAAGCTTATCCACTCACAGACATCATCCCATGATCTTTTTGAGTATCATCTCTCCACAGCTCAAACCTTGCTAAATCAGTTCCACAACAACAAATTTCATTTCAGTTAGATAATTAAATTTCATTTATTATAATTTATTAATTATATTTTAAGATGTAGTGTAGACAATTCCCTAGATCCACTAGCTGATCATGCTGATCAGGTATTGACTGAAACAGCTCAGAGCAGATTGGCTCAGCAAAGGGTAGAAGAATAATATTAAAACTGAAAGTCTGACATGGTTTAATATATACCTGTGATTAAATATGTGGTTAACCTAACCATAATGGAGAAGAAATATTGTCTTGCAAAACCATCACCTGTAGAGGGATTTTTCCAAACATGTTTAGTCTCTGCCCTTTCAAAAAATTTTGTCAATGGGTAGATGGATTGAGTTAGTCTTGAGTATAGACATTGTATTAACATAAAAGTGGGATAAGGTGCTGTGGTATATATACAGTGACAGAGACATATGTTGCTCTTGAAGTAGGTAATAAATAAATTTCAGGAACTTGGTCCTTAGATCAAATATACCATTTTATATTTGTATGTTATGCTTTTACAATTACCATGGCAGATAGATTCCTTTCCATGAAAAACAGGGACAAATAGAAATATTTTGCAGACTGCCAGTTAACCAGCTCCTCCAACACACTCTGAAACATAAACACTGTACATTTTGAATTAAATTTCACTATATCCAAATATCTTTGTGTCCAAATATTCAATCCTTCCATAAAACAGGTGGTGTTTTTATTAGGTTTTTAAATAATTATAATAATATACACTGTTGAGTTTTATAATTAATAAACATTTTTATTACATATTTATAATTTGTAGTAACCTTACCTGAAGTCAAATTAATATATATTGGGATTATATATTTTTTAAATGTTTAAAAATATTTAGTGGATTTGAATTGACTAATTATCTGGGTTGGTAGATAAATTTTTCCAAAATACCTTATGATTTCTAGGAGCTCAACTTATTCTTGAAATATCATAAATCCTACTATTTATTCACTAGTCAAGAAGTGAAAAATTCAGCAAAAATCATGTTGCCTATCTTAAAAAATCCAGTCCTTTCAGCAAAATTTGGCATTTATATTATCCTAAACAGAAAGAAATTAATTTTTACTTATTGTCTACAAATATTATGTTAACTGGAATTAAATTTTCTGAGCTATGCCTGTACTAGGATAAACTACATTTTCAAATAGACCTAGTCAAAATTTCTTTTACAGGGAAGGAAATTAGACAGGTAAGGAACAACAAATGAGCTGAACTTTGTCCTCAAAGAAAATTGGTTTTTCCTTTTCAATTTCATTTCAAAGAGATCTTACAACTGTCGCTTTGAACAAACTTTAACAGCACAATATCCTTTGTGCAAGTTTCCCCCTGTCAGCTTTTCCATTCCAGCAGGAACTTAGAACAAAGTGTACACTGCCCTTTGAGCTGAGAACTTCATCAGTTGAATGAGCAGTGGTGGAGTGCAGAGAAATTGAGGGCATACTCTCTCTGTGAATCTGAACAGTGTACTCTCTCAATAAATATAACTTCTCTATCTTCTACAAGAATAAACTAACCATCCGTCCCTTCTCACATTTTCTCTGTTCTCCTGTGTTTACTGAAAATGAAAAGCCATTTGAAAATCCACTTGTTTAAACTTAGGTGGGCTAGCAAACAGTCCTGGTTGCAGCACGTCTCTTTCTTTTTCAGAATAAATATGAACTTATCGTCCATGTTTCTGAAATCTAACTATGGCCAAAAAAATTATTTTATTTTACTCGTTTAAGAAAATGCTTAAGTCAATGAAAAATAAAATTTAACCAATTTAATAAAAGAAAAATTTGTGGAAAATCCAGAATTCTCTTAGAAGTGATTAAAGGTAATCAATTCAAGAGGTGAATCACATTCATGTCACAAAATTGTGTCATTCATAGCTGACTAAGACCAGTTCTGCTGCATATTGTTAGAAACAGCACTCTTTCTCAGGAGTACTTAGGAATTCCCAAGTTTGAGAGTACTGTATTTAACATCAATGTGCAGTCTACAAACCATGATATATTTCAGTGAGACATGGGAAGCAATTCTCCAATATATCTTTCATCTTTCCTTCTATACACTAATCTCACATAATGAAAGCAGGATATTTCTTGATAAACTTCATTAGTAAAACAGAAGCACAAAAAGAAACACTGTTTAAATTATCAGAGCCCAAGTGAATCTGAATACTTGAGAGCCCTCCAAAGGAATAAAATACAAAGAAATTAAAATAAGTATAAGAGAGTTTTCTAACAAAGATTTGTATGTTTGGGTGCATCCAGCTCTTTCAAACACAATTTACTAAGCTTGACAGCTCACTAATTTTGATCTCTGGAAGAGGTTGCCAATAGTTGTGGAATTTTCATCCTTGGAACTACTTCAGGAGCGAGTTTCACAACTTAGAACTTAAGAATCTGTAAATTTCATTGCAAGTATGTGTACCTGAAACATTGGCCCGCAAAACATTAGAATATGTATCTGAGAATATTTGACAGTATTACAGAGAAGGTGCAGCATCCAATAGCACTGCCAGATCATATCCTGGGCTGCATCCAGAGCAGCGTGGGCAGCAGGGCAGGGAGGGGATTCTGCCCCTCTGCTCTGCTCTGAGACCCACCTGCAGGGCTGCATCAGCTCTGGGGTGCCAGCACAGGGAGGACAGGGACCTGCTGGAGGGAGTCCAGAGGAGGAACACCAAGGTGAGCAGAGGGATGGAGAACCTCTCCTGTGAGAAAAGGCTGAAAAAATTTTGCTGCTCAGCCTGGAAGAGAGAAGGCTCCAGGGTGACCTAATTGAAGCCCTCCAGAACCTAAACAAAACTTGTAGAAAAGAGAGAGAGAGAGAGAACATTTACATGAGCATGAGGGGAGAAGGGCTCAAAACGAAAGAAAATGCATTTAGGTCGGATTTTAGCAGAAAATTCTCTCCTGTGAGGGTGGTGAAGCACTCACACACATTGCCCACAAACATCCATGGAGGTGTTCAAGGCCAGGTTGGACAGGGATTTGAGCAACCTGGTCTAATTGAAGGTGTCCCTGCACACAGCAGGGGAGTTGGAGCTAGGTGATTTTCAAGACCCCTTCTAATCAAACTCTTTTATGGTTCTGCAACTCAAATAACAGTTTTATTATTCAAATATATAGTAAATATGGATTTTTCAGGGTGTATTTCTGTGTGGATAACATTAAAAAGTTTAGAAGGCTCACAAAATATTTAACTTCTGCTGCAGACATAATAGCTTTTAATTATATATTAACCAGTTTAATTGTATTTTTTTTCCAAAATTTTCATATAGTTCATTAAATTAAATTAATTTTCCTTCTTATCAAATCTGGCAGTTTTTGATTGATGCCATTCCCATCTCAGCTACAAACATAGAGCAGCTAAAAATAAGACCATAGAAGTAGTTGCTTTCACATTTATATGAACCAAAACTTAGGTTTACTGATCATAACACTGGAATAAATAGGATGGAAGGTTGAAATTTGTCACGAACACATGCCTACAAATGGCTCTTACATACACAAAAATCCTGAGTGCTTCATTCAAACCAGAGTAGTGAGTACTTCAGAAGGCTTACTCTCCTGTAAGGGCACATATTATGCTATAGGATATCTTCATGGTCTACTGAACCAATATGTATTCTAGCTGTTAAAAGGAATATTTTTATGTATTTATTCGACAAAGGAAAACAGACACCAGGAAGCCATTCCAGAATGTACTCATTCATATGTCATGGTACATGGCCTTTAGCCAGGAGACTGGAATGGCTCTTTAGGAGCTGTTTTGGTTAATCAGGACATTATGCATTAGGGATAATGTCTCCTTGATAAAACCCTGTTAATATTCCAAAGGGAATGTACTGCCACTATAGCCTATTTTAAATTGTCTTTTTACATACTGTACAAAATGTTGTATGCAGCTAGTTCAAATGTAATTCTAGTTCTGTAGGCTATGTTTTTGAAAAGTGAAATTTTTGGAATGTAAAATCATGTTAGACATATCTTTATTGTCTTGAATTTGCCTAATATAACTCAAGAAGAGTTCAGTTTGAAATCAGTAGGATACCTTTAGACAATACATCAATTCCAGTTGCATCTCTTGTCACAGAAGGAAGGATTATTGCATGCATGCAATTTTATAAGAGACATGGTACAGAACAGTGTCATCAAACAAATTTCACTACACTTAAAATCTGTTTTTATATTTTATGTAGCTGTAATACCTTCTTTCTTGAATACTATATGTGCTTGAAAAATTAGCAAGTAAGACTTAGGTGAAATCTGCATATTTGTATAAATGGAAAACATTAAATCCATTAATCTATTCCCATGAATGCCTGAAAGCAACCAAGTTTTCTCATTTGTTGAATGTGCATTGCTAGTTCTTGCAGGGGATTAATAGTTCAGGGACATTCTCTTACCTTTACCTTTTTAACAGGAAATAAACAGCAAAATTGAATATGCTTGGAAACCCTTTAAACTGTAGCATCTTCCTACTCATACATTATCCACATAGTGTAACACCCATTACCTCATTTCTCTTTCAATTCTGTTCCAGATTAATGTTTTGCAACTTAAATAAATATAGTTCTACATATGCATGAATATCCCTTTCGATTTGGTAAAATAGTCTCCCTCATGTGGCAAATCTCACCAAAATATTTTGAAACAAACAGCATTCCTCCTTAAAACATGTTTTTAAGCCAAATAAATTAAAACTAGAAACAGTGACAGAGTCTCAATGACTCTGATTTCTGAATAGCAGTATTCTTTATGAAAGAAGATATAGAGTATCTATTAAGCTTGTGTTTATAATGAAATTCCATTTCAAGGTGAACAAAGTGATCAACTAAATAAATGTCACTGTGAGCATTTTACTCTCCTGAAGCACTGCACAGTGAAATGGGTGAGCCTTTGATTACATAAATGTCCAAAGTGAAGCACCTATCAACTTAAAAAAAAATCCATAACATCAAACTGAAGGAGAAACGCTTTGTGCTAGGCTTGTTTGGGATTGGTTGGTTTTTGGGTTATTTTGAGAGAGAGGGTGGTGATGTCGATGTAGTTGTTTAATTTTCCATTTCGCCCATTCTTCTTTTGTTCCAGACTATTCCAGATCCTACTCTGAGAGGGTGTTTTTTTCTTCCACAAGTGCAAAACTAAAGCTTTGAGCACTCAGTTGCTATGGAAACAAAAAAGACAGAAATAGTTTATGTATTTCAAAAGCTGTCAGACTATATGCTGTGGATTTTGATAACTAAACCTAAACATGAACCATCTTTTTTAAAAACCATTGTGACATTTATTATCATGCATGACTGTTGCTAGGGAAAATAAGGCACCATTTTGTTTAGCTTTTTGCCCATCAGTTTTCTAAACATTTGGGATTTCAGAATTAATTTTTGTTCTTAATCAGTATTTAGCAAACAGGAATGAAAACAAACATACAGCGAGCTGGTAAACATTGCCGTTTTCTCCATGGCTAAAATATAGCAAATTGCAGCACAGCAATTCAAGGAAAGGCAAATTGAGAAAGACATCTTTTAATACTTACACATATATGTTCAGCTCCCTTAAGAAAATTTTAAGAAGAATTAAGAAATGCTGTTTTTTCAGCAAGATACAGCAACAAAATAATTTCTACGTGCCTTTCCAAGACTTAAAGTTGCTTCTACACAAAATTTAGATATTTTCTGAGCTGAAAGATCCTTCTCTGGGGATTCACTTTTACCAGACACTAGAAGTTTCCATTCTATGGCTGTTTTTCAGGAAATTCTGATATTTCCAAAATGAAGGTTTCCACAACAAAGTCTTTTTCATCAGAATGTAATGATCCAGTTAAAGGAATCAAGACCTTTACTCCAGTACTAACTTTTCAATAGGGCATCATGATGAAGGCCTGAAAGCAGTACAAAACTCATTTTCCCAGGATGTATCACAGATAGGCTCAGTTTGAAAAATAGCTAAAAAATATATAATTCATAAAGCATTTTCCTTTTTTCTACAGGGAGGAGAGAAGAATAAAATTATATCAGAATATTTTTCAATTTAGTGATTTTGCACACAAACTTTTTCTTTTCTATCCACAATTTCTGAGACATCAAACAAACCTGTGTTTCTAAAGATAATGATAGAAGGTATTTAACAGTGACAATTGCTGTTCAAAATCAAATATTCTGGACTCACTGCTGGCATATTCCCTTTCATTGTATCAAAAATACAATAAAATGGCTGTTTTCCAATACAAGCAGGGATGTCAGAAGTGTTTATAAAACAATTTCATTTATTTTTCCATTTAGAAGGAAAACGGAGGCACAGAGATGATTAAACAGAACAATTTTTAATTTTCCTAGGAATTAGATATTTAAATATTTATTTATGCAACTGATTTCCCAAACTTAAGTATTTTCAGTCCTGAAAACTCATTATGAACATAAAAGAAAGTTTATCCTGAACCATACAGAATTTTAATTTATGTTAATTTTATATTAATAACTGTAAAGCAAAAAAGGGAGTATTCTGCAATAGTCAAAAGAATTTAGCGGTCCAACCCATGTAAATATCACTGACATACTAAAAATTTTTAAAGGCATTTTATTTTGAGGTATATAAGAGCACAAATTTCATACAAAACTCAGAGTAGAACACCTTGTTTGTGAAAGTATAAGAACACCAACCTGTCAATCTGGTTTATTATAAGGAGCACCATGGTGGTTGCTATATGTTTTGTGAAATAGTATTAGGGCACGATATAAAAATTTTCAGATTGAGGAAAATAATTGAAACACCATCACACACTAGTTCACTTGGTTCCCTTGTAATTAATCTACTATGCCATCAGTCAGGCTGGAGCCTTGGTTGCACTGGTGTAGATTAGATAAATCAAATTTTATTACCTTAGATGAGACCAGAACCATACCCACAAGTTCAGCCATTGGCTCTGTCACATGATCTTAGGCAAATTAAAATTACTTCCCTTTAAATAATAACTCCAGTCGTCCATCTCTTTGCCCAGAGTCAAATGGACATTTTCAAGGTCATATTGTTAATAATTTTTTGATTACTGGGCATTTTATATGCAATCACAACTAGAGATTACAAGGAACTAGGAGGCTCATAGGAAATTGACTTTTTTACATGCAGGATATTCTACAGGTTTCAGTAGAGACAGGACAGAGGCTTCAGCATACTTAAAAGTATATGTCACCAAAAAAAAAGAAAGAAACAAAATTCAAAAAATGGTTCTTAGATTTTCAGCTTCTAACTAAAATGAAGAAAAAAATCTTCAGAACATACCCATATTCAAGTTTAAAAGGTACACAGGGTGCACATAAAGGGGAAAAAATATTGATACAGATTAATTGTTCCCTCAATAACACTGAGTTTTCCTCATGTATTTCAGACCTCAGGCAAGACTGTTACAAAAGATCTGTGAGAAATAAATTATCCTGAATACAATAAGGGGTGAGGCAGATGAGTTCTTATAAGGATTGATAGGGCTAATAGCTAGATTAATTTAACAAAACCAAGTGAACAAAGAAATAGAAAGTGAGCTGTCTTTCAAAATCAGATTTATCAGAAAGAATATCCTTATCATTCTGTTCCAGTCCTACCAATAATCATGAGGGAGTGAAAACAAAAACTAATCAGGGCACTGTGGTGTGTTGCTCACAAGCTCATAACTGGCAGTAAAATTGAAAGGACTGTGTCTGCTGTGGTGAATAATTTCTACACCAAGGCCCAGAACAGACACATCTCGTCATTTTTAACATCTGCCTCAAAAAAAACCTGAGCCAAAATAAGCTAGTTAGAAAGTTATGCTTCCTCCTTTTGCTCCAAGAAATTTGGATTTAAAGAGCCTGCAGGGATTCTATTTTTTGAGAGATTTTTCTAAAACAGATAAAATGTGTGGACTAGAATATAAAATGAAATTTGTGCATCTGTTCTAATTCTAGGAAAATGCAATCATGAGATATTATAGCATGTATATGCATACATACAAATACACATATAAGTGGTAACTGGAAATCAGGCCTTTGATTTTATGGAAGTCGATTCTTTTTATTAAACACTAGAAATATTATGTAGAAATTTATAACATTTAAAAAAACACCATTAATTATAATCCAAATGTAACCTAATGAAAAAGCCCCAGGTGGGCTTGGAATTTAAACATATCAGATAAGATGTAGCAGGAGCTTCTTCATCACCCCTCAGATAATGATTATGCTGTTTTTGCAAAACTAACCAAAGAATTTTTTAAAGAAGTTATTTTATCTAAATAGTAGGAGGCAGTTGGCCCAGCCTGCAAGGTGAAGTTACTGTTCAAATCTTTCTTTTTATTCTGCTACAAATGTTGAAAGCATATTTCTGCACCAGCAGATGGCATTGATAATGTTAACCATGCTTGTGTTGCAGTCATGATTAGGCCTTTTGGCTGAATTTGGCAATTTGGACAGACAAATCATCTGACTTGACTTTTATGGAGGTGTGTCACAAACTGTTTGCAGGGCAAATGAACGGCTTTTGCAGCAGCAGCTGCTGCTTTGTCCTCTGCATGGGCACCTGATAAGAACAGAGAGAGGTCACTCTCACAGACACAACACAGGGATGAGACCTTGCTCTGAACCACCTCCACCTCTTCTTTCATCTTAAATAACATTAGTCACTAAATCATTTCATTTTTAAGTAAAACAATAAACAAACTTCCTCAGAACTTCAACTCTAGGCTTCTGCTGTGATTGCCAAAACTCAGCACCACCACCTGCTGTCCTGTACAGCTGTGCCATGCAGCAGCTGAACACTCTTGTGCAGGTAAATGTGTAAATGTGTAAATGTGTCCTTTCCTTGACAAGGGACAGGAGATCCAGCTGATGGAAGAGCAGTGACAACCTGACCTGTGTGAGATATCAAAATGTACAAACATTAATACACAAGGCTTTATCTTCTTGTATAGGACAATTTAGAGACTTTCTGTGACAATAAATATTATAGACTAACAGAATCACTTCAGTTGAAAAGACCTCTAAGATCAATTAACCCAGCCTTTGACTAATTACCACCATGGCAATAAGTGCCATGTCCAGTTGTTGGACACCTCCAGGGATGGTGGCTCCACCACCTCCACAGAATCACAGCATAATTAAGGATTTAGAGCCCTTCTGTTATCAACATAAAATCCACTTGCTATTTTAGGTATTCCATTCTGACACAGCAATGCAGTCTTACATTTTGAGAATTATATAAGTAGCAAAGAATAATATGGAAAAATATAGAGGAATTTGCTGATGTTAGTAACAGTTCTGAGTTTTCCCTGTCTATAATATGACTGTAGGATCAGTGCTGTCTTAGACTGAATTGGTGCATAGAGGAATAATTTTGTATTTTTGGAAAAAAATACAATGAGTTTTGACTTTTTGGCAGCAACACATTAAGTACCTGCCTTGTAAGATAGTCCTTCTGCATCTTCCTCTGGAGATATAAATGTTGCCATTCCTGGGATCATATCTGCCATAATATTGTTTATTTACAGAAGTGGTGACTCTCATAAGGTCCAGAGAAAACTCAGATGAGACCTCAGTCATATATCTACATTCTCTGAAATGGGATTTATAAAAACTGAGCATAGGGAGAGTTTAGTTTAGCACAAGGGGTCATGAGCTTTCTACTCTGTCAAACCAGCTACCAATGACACAGAGGGGAAATACATGAAAGGCAATGGGATCAGTGAACTTAAATGTCACTTTAAAGGACACATGAGACATCTTGCACAAGAATAGATCACCACAATATATTTTCTGCTTTGTATATAATCTATATGCTTTCAGTTTTGTCACTGCTTTTTTCCTTGTGCTTAAACATTTCTTCTCCCTCCATGTTGATAACACAACCAATCTTTTTTTTACATGACTTCTATGGGGCAAAGATTTCCTTATCATTAAATTTTTATTGTTTACAAATTTCTTTCTTAAATGTCAGAAACCACGTTCCTACATGACATTCCAGAGGATGCTTCACCACATTTAATATTATCTTGAACATCTTTCTGGAACAATAGTAGCCAATAAATAAGCACCATGTTATTCAAATCTCACTTTCTTTTTATTCAAAATAAATCCATCTGAATTTGTCCTACTGCCTCAAGGTTATGATTTTCTAATGTTCCTCAAATAAGTATTTTTAGAGACAAATTAATATAGACTTTTGGTGCAGATTTGCTTGAAGTTCATTAATTTCAAGAATAAGTATAATTACTTTTGCTTATTAATTTCTGAAATTCAACTTATTTGTCCTGAGTATATTCTTTCCTTGAATGGGTAACTACACTAGCACTCTAATAAATGCAAATGAAGTGTGAACAAATATTTTCCTTTTAATCATCTAGTTGCACAAAAGGATATGCATATTCTATGACAGCATTGTAAGTGTTTGGAAAAGTTATTGTTTTACAAATCTGTAATATGTTTAGGCTGACTTGATTCCTGCTGTTAATTCCAGTCAGTGGGTTCTGGGCTAGAGCCAGCATCTTGCCAGGGTGATGATGTAAACTAAACTCAAGGATTCTTTACTGATGGATCAGCTAGGCTGAAAAGACTTCTCAAATAATCCCAAAGGGAGTTCTCAGTAAAATAACAATTTGTCTTCTTTTATTTACCTGCTACTTATATTTTAAATGTAACTCAGTCTGGTTTTTTTTTTTTTTGTGCAATCTATATAATAAAATTGAATACTAAAGCAGTATTTCTCAGATGACTGTAGGAATAACCATGTAGTGCCAATGTCTTTACAGAAGTGCAATCATCAGTCCTAACTGTAGTGCCTCCAGGTGTAATTTCTGGTTTACTGGCACCCAGTGCAAGACATTTGATCAAATCAGGCTTTTAGGTGTATGTAATTGTTTGAGTTACTCAGAGCCAAGACAAAGTTGAACTTGCCTGAACTCAAGCTTCAGGCACATATGCCTATAATATTGTCAAAAGTAACCTTGTTTATGATCTCCTGCACTCCCAAGTAGCAGAAAATTCTTAGTATTTAATATGGAAAATTTATCCATAAATCCAAAATTATCCCAGTGTGAGCAATGCTCCATTATCAGCTAGGATCAGAAAATCTGGTGCAGACTAATTGGAAGGACATCCAGGTATTAGGAGTTTTTTACCTGCTTAGGGGAGACTGTAGTTTTGCACCTTCTGAGCAGAAAATTAACTTATACAGTTTTAATACAGATAACTGGATATATAAAAAAATCTTTCACCTGAACTCTTGACAATCTTTCATATCTAAATATGTTTGAGCTTCACAAATTAGCTGCCAGTGTGAGTAGATCCATTTAGAGAGAATCCCTGAAGAGAAAGACTTGGAGGTGTTGGTGGACAAAAAGCTGCAGATGAGCTGGCAATCTGCACTTGCAGCCCTGAAAGTCAGTCATATCCTGGGCTGCACCCAAACAGGCTCAGAGAGCTGGGGCTCCAAGCCTGGAGAGCAGAAAGCTTCAGAGAGACATTAAAGCAGCCTTTCAGCTCCTAAAGGGGGCTACAAGAGAGATGGAGAGGGATCTTTCACAAGGTAATGTAGGACAAGGGGAAAGGCGTTAAGCTGAAGGAGGGTAGATTTGAAGTAGATGTTAGGAAAAAATTCTTTACTGATGGTGGTGAGGTGCTGAGAATGCCCCAGCCCTAGAAGTGTTCAAGGACAGGTTGGATGGAGAGCAGCCTGGTCTGGTGGAAGGTGGCAGGGAAGCAGGGAAACAGGGGACTTGGACCTGGGTGATCTTCCAGCCCAAACAATTCAATCATTCAAACACCACGCCCAGTCATGATGGTCTAAGAGCATAGGCAGCACTGAATTCAGGAAAAGCAAAACTATTTTTCATTATGGTAAATTTGTTTCTAAATTCCATTTCTATATTTTTATAAGCTGCTACTTTTTCTTTTGGTCAGTCTAACATTTTTTACAAAGTTTCTCTCTGGAGAGAGAAAGGTATTCACTTACCTTGCATAAAATAACTGTAAGAACTAAATAAACATTTTCTACCACATAAATTATTTCCAAAAAACTTGTACTACATTATTGCAATGTAGATAAAAGTGCAGCATCTTGTAGAGAATTGGGATAACATATTTTGGGCAAAAGACTGGTTTTCATATTTTGAAGAGCACTGTCTTGCACTCTTCATGAAAAAAAAATTAATTTCAAAAACCTGCTGAAAAGTGGCAGAAATGTTTTCAAAACAGTAAGATTTAATTTCATTAACTCAAAGCTCTGAGGATGCATGGATTCTGCTTTTAACATGTCAAAATGTAGTTTGACCACTATTTTTTCTGCAAATGCCTACACAGCTGTAGAATTCTGTCTCTGATGGAATTAATGCGATTCTAAAGCAACTAAAAAGGATTAGAAGAGAATATTTGAGAGGAAAAAAAATCTCATATTAATGAGGGTTTATTCCTCAGTTTTGATTCCAAGCAAAATGAGAATTGTAGATATTCACTAAATTCTCTTTATATTAGGGTTTAATTAATCCAGAATGACAGTTGAGTCCACTTTCTTAATGTTCCACTGTAAATCATCTGCAAAGCTTCAGTTAACTTGAATTTAGACGCATTTATGCACTGCAAAAATGAAAACATTAATCCAGAATTATCATTATGGAATAAATGTGATTCTCTTACATTTCATGCCAAAAGCCTCCATGTGCGAGACTTTAAAAATTGAAGAATAATTTAAAAATCAATTTAAGTATGAAAAAAACATATTTTACCTTCACAGAAAAAAACTTTATAAATTATGCACAATTTTGTTAATTATTAATACGCTGATTTCATGACGTATTAAGATATATTAATCTTGAAGGCTTTTTCCATTTTTACATGCTTAATCACCTAATAAATAATAATAATTGCAATCATATTTGTGGCTTTGGCCAGCCAATGGCATTCAACTGTTCCTGACTTTCTTTTAACTTTTTGAAATTCAAAAGCTTAGTTGCCTAGAAGAAAAGTTTTCTTAACTTTTATTATTCTAAAATTGCTCAGAATATATTATTCATATTGTGAAGCTCACGAACTGAATTATATCAGAGTGTTTGTACACCTTGAACACATGAATCATTTCAGAGTGAAGAAAAATAAATAACAAAAGGGCATGCCCTTTTTCAGAAAACATTCAAACAACCATTTATAGCAATTTTTATGAAGTTTGTGAAGTTCTGATACTCTGAAAAAAGTTCTCTGTACTGTCAGTGCTCTCTCAAACAATAAATACTCTGGTTCAGGATAATAAACAAATTCTACTGTATTTAAGAATTAATTAAAATATTTACTGAATTTTGCTGTCTTGTAGTAAAGACCTAACCTTTTAATGACTCCTTAAAAACCTTGAGCATTCTGCTGCTTTTAGTACTTTAACAAGAGAGGTTGTATTGTGGTACTTTTGTTTTTGTTTTTCCTTTAAATATTATATATCTCTACCACAAGACCATCCAAAACATTGTATTAGCTGCAGCTTTCACTTCCCTGTTCCACCCCTTCCCCCAGAAACTATTCTTTCAATATGTACAATAAAAGCTTTTTAGTATACAGTAGTTATAATACAATTATTAAATATTAAACCCCACCATATTTGTCAGAAATACTTTGAAAAGTCCTGGCTGGTAAAGACCTGTAGAAAAATCTCTGTGTTTTTCATAAAAAAGGGAAACTAAATGTTTATAAATAGATGCAGAGCTTTGGCTTGGAAAAAATTGTACATATGGAACTGTCTTCCAGTACAAAAATCTTCTGCAGACAAATGCTTCCTAAGGAGAGGTAATGAATTAATGAATTAAAGGAAATTTTCTTTATGTAAAAATACCTGCAGAATCAACTGGACAACGACATCAAATTCAGGCCAGCAGAACTGTTTTTAAAAGACTCATATTTAACAATTGTTTATAATAGTAATGCATGATTTTGATTTACTCATAGATAAAGAAAAACACCACTTCATGCTCTCAAGGTATGAACAAAATTTACTTGTCTAAAGACTAAAAATCAAAGGGAGCCACAATTTCAGTTATTGTTGCTAATGGGGACCAGCCTTATCAATCAGTCATGTTACTGTGGTTGGAAAGAAATAAAAGAAACCCTGAATAGCTGCTTTAAGGTATTCTGCCTCTATCCATGTGAATATGGAATAGGGTTAATAATAAACCAAGTGGTTTCATGCAGGTATTGCACAAATAAATTTCTACC
Organism: Luscinia megarhynchos; assembly: GCA_034336665.1. Lineage (NCBI taxonomy): Eukaryota > Metazoa > Chordata > Aves > Passeriformes > Muscicapidae > Luscinia > Luscinia megarhynchos. Next base: position 32,959,464 of record CM067568.1, on the reverse strand, counting down.
CTTTATTGAAAAAGAGAAGTAGACAACAATGCATGAATTCAGAACGTGCTCTTCTTGAGTATATTTCTGCAGGAAAAATATTTCAGCATTATGCAGGTATAGAAAATGCATGACCTGCAGAGAGAAATTTTCTGTCAAAGAGCTCCTCTTTTGAACCTAAAAAGTAACAGTAAACAGGCAGCAGTTTGTATTGGAAGGGCAGAACAAAATTTCATTACAAAACAAACCGCTCCAGTTGCTGGAGATTAATGGGGTGCTTTTCCCCTGGCTTGCTGTGTCTTGTAAAATATATGTCTCTGCATGCTTATTAAGGAGAGATGAGGGACTACATGCACACAGAGAGTGCATTGCACTGCTTAAAATTGCTCATCACTGCCTTGCTGAGGAGAGTTATGACATTATGGTATGTTAGGAGCAAAGCTGAAATCCATGGCGATTTAAGTCACTGTCAAGGTTTTAAAGTGTGATTCAGCAAAAGCAGTTAAATAGCTTGCCAAAAATGTAAGATAGAACATCTTGTACTATTTTTTTTTTCCATGCTCAGGAGAGTCCTGGAAAAGGAAGCTGCTTTACATTATTATGTATAAAAACTAACAACTTTAAGTGAGTAAAAAATAAGTACTTTTTTATTATAATGTGCTCAAAATGATCCCCAGTGAGATAAGACATTATTTATCCTAATTAATTTTTAACAATTTTATATTTCTCTTTTAAAACTGTGTTAAGATATACTTTGCCACATGCATCCACATTTACTGGTTTTGCTGCCCCCATTTTTAATCAGACTCCATTTTCTATAGATGGTAGAAATTAGGGATATTTCCACGTTATTAAGCTTTCTCAAGAAAGCCTGGGCACAAAATCAGATGCACATTTTTCTGGTTTTACCCTTTTCTTCAACGTAGATCCATGCAACAGAGATAAGGACATGTCTGTGAGAAGACTTGTGCTTGCCAGATCCCATGATCAGCCTTCTCTCAACCATACTCTTGTCTAATAGACAAGCCATAGCTCAAGCTCAAAGCTTTTGTAGTAAATTTAGAATAACAGACCCCAGCTGGTGGCACAGAGCAAAGCAGAATGCAAAGCAGCAGCAGAGCATATTGGTAGACTAGTTTGCTCTTTTTCAGCACTGCTTGTCTCCTATTTGCCTAGACTGCATGAAAGAAAATTTGGAAGTCTTTGGGGACCCCAAAATACACAAAAGCTCTCTCATAGTGGTTGTTGTACAATCAGCTAAATCCTGTGGCTGACAGCATTTGCAGGTGGTCACTGTATAGTAAACATTATGAAGTAAAAAGAAGGTATTGTGAAAAAAACAAAAACCAAACAAATAACACCACCAACCCCCAAACCCCAAAAGAAATAGCAATTCAATTTTTGTCTTTAAATACTTTCAGCTATTTCATAGAGACCTGACATTTCAGAAAGATTTTCAAAGAAATTTAAAGCAATGTAAAAAGGCATTTGTAGGAGAATAATAGTTGCTCAGAACTAAAAATACATAATAAAATGTACATTCAGCATTAATAACTTACAGGTTATCAAATGTTCTGAATTTTTATTAAAATATTATGTATTGAAAGCTTGGTATTACCCAGCCATAATCTTACTTTATAGGTGGTGGCCTATAATACTTCTCAGTATTCCTCATGGATAAAGACTGTTATGACAAACATTCCATGAAAATAGAAATATAAATTCACTCTTATTAAATGCTGTATACTATTCTATTAGCATTTTCCAGCTCAAACCTTAAACTTTATATATAAATGAGAATTTGTTCTCAACAAGCTCCTTCAAAGAGTAAGTAAAATATTGCAATATTTCATAAGTGATTATATCAGAGCAGAAAGAGAATAGGTGACAGGACAAGTGTCACTAAACCCTGGAAGCAAGAACAAGATGAGAACACAGGACACAAAAGTCACAGCACTCTCTGATCACTTAGTTTATTACCTTCTGTGGAGAGTGTGCTTCTTTGAAAAGCTTCTACTGCTTCCAAAAATGCTTAGCAGCACTCTGCTTATAATCAAAATATTTTTTTTTCTAGCATCCCTGTTGGCGATATTCCCCAGAACCAGAATGTCACAGATCAAATATTTATCCCAGATGTTGAAAGAGAATACAAAACTCCTGCTCTTCTCGACAGAACCAAACAGTCTCTGCATACAATCCTTTGATTCTAAAGAAAAAAAGGATTTGGGGGGAGCAGCTACATTTTTTCACGTTATCTTCAGGAAATTTGGAATAATCCATGCATTTTACCCCTCTTGGTCCTGTTGAATGTGACATTTCAGAAGGGTTGATGTCCTCAGTGGACAGTGAAATTTGAACTGCCTTTGTCTGCTGCGTGAATATGTTGATTTGTGATGAAATGACACTATCCAAACTTGGCCTGGTGACCAAACATGTCCCAGCAACTTCAGCTTTCAGCTGCATTTAATAAAGGGATATTTGCACTGGATCAAACAGGAGATAATGTCCAGGATGCAGTGCCCAAAGACTCAAGCCTTATGTATTTTTGTGTGTTGTAGCTCATATGCCCCACAGAATAAAAAACATAAATGAAACCTAAATGAAACCAAAACAAAAGCTTTCCTTGCACACTTTGGTAGTTACTATTTTCTGGAGTAGAAATATCTCAAAGCTGAATTAGTAGTGTTGTATTAGTTTATACATAGGGCTATAGCTTTAGGATTGACAGCTGTTTAAAATTCCTGTTTGAGAGTCCTGTCTTTGGCAAATACCCTAAATGTCCATAGAGCACTGCCTTTTAGCTACTTCTGCCCATCTGTTGAGTTCACTTCTGCCAAGTCATAAGTGAAGGTGTCCCCCCCAGGCATAGAAGTTAGGCTGTGATAAGGATAGATAAGCAATAAACATAGCACTAAAAATTACAGCTTTTGCAAGATTTTCCCTTTTGCCAGAGCTTAGCATACATACACTTTTTAAAATTGATTATACAATGACTGTACCACACCTATTAACAAATTTCTTTTTTCCTTGTTTGGCTTGTGTTACTGAGGATTGAGTTAATTGTGAAAACTGAAACAACAGCTGGTTACTTATGAAACTTTTTATGAACACCAATAAAATAAACCCACAATTGAAACATATGTTGTTATTCATCCAAGAATTGTCTTTTTCTCCTGGCCTTCCTTTTCCACCATAGATAGATGTTAAGTGTTTACATCACCCTGTAAAGGATTAGAAAAAGTCTCACACAACTTAAGCTCTTAACTAACCATGAATATTTATGTGTTAAAAGGAGAAAACTGAATAGAAGCACTGTTCTCATTTGATTGAATCAAAAGCTTTTATAAATACTTGAAAATTATTTGTAGGTAACAAAAAATGGTAAAATATATAGTAATTTTCATAGAAAATTCTGTAACCAAAATAAAGTCATACCTTTGCAAAAAATGTTGTCTGTTGGACAGTGATGAATGCATGAATAAATGACCACCTTAAATATTTTAACTATGTACGAAATTTCTTCTTTAAAAATATGAAAAATTTTGTTATACTTTTATGAAACTACTTTTGAGTTGTGTCATGGTTTCTGATTGGCATATCTTAATGTTTTATAAACTCTAACCATCAAATATGTAATAAAAGAGGTAATGGCTCCAAAGAACATGAAAGCTAAGGTAGAGTTTCAGGAAAAAAAAAAAAAAAAAAAAAAAAAAAAAAAAAAAAAAGTATAATCTAATTTAGAAACAATGGACAAATGACACAGAGTAATCAAGGGTGACCTTTCAGGGATTATTTTACATTTACTGCATAGAAAATCTTTAAGCAGTTAGCCTTTGTTTCAGTAGCACTCCTGATCAGGTTTGTATGTAGCCTCAGTAATCAAATGTTTGCAGCTGCCTATTTTTTGGTCTATTTTTGCTCTGTTGTAAGGTTTTTGTGCTGAGAATTGAAGCAGTGAAAACTATTTTAAGTTTTGGTCCATGTTTTGAGTCACACTAAATCCTCAATTTAATGGAACAACTTCTCACAAATTTTCATTTTTCTATTTGTTGTATTGCAGTATTTCTCAGAAACACAAAAATAAATTGAGAACAAGATGTACATCTTACCTGAACACCAAAGCTGTGATTTTTTCCATTGCATTGTGGAAATGCATTTAAAACAATGATTATCTCATCATGTATCAGGCACTTTTGAATTAAAATAGGTCTAAGAGTAATTCAGGAGAAATTAAAAAATATTTTCCTTTCAAAAGTGGGAAAAGTGGTGACAAAGATTTTTTTTATTTTCCTAGTATCTAGTAGTCTGCCAGACTATCACAACTAAGATAGTGATAAATTGCTGGAATAGTGCTGAACCAGAAAAGAAGTCCCTTGTACAAGGAAACAGCAGACAAACAAGACACTTATAACATGCCAAATTTCTTCCATTGCAGATTTTCTTTTGGTGTTAATTTTTCAGCAAAACTGAGCTCTACATTCCCACTCTTTGGAGATTATTAGTTGCTGGTGTAGCTACTCCAAGACTGGCTGGCCTTCACCTCCCCAAAGCCAAAATCCTGAAACCAAAATCCAACTGCATTAATGCTTCCCAAAATCTCTTACAGGAGGATGTTGTTATGATCCCTTTATAAAGGGATGCCTCTGTCCAAATTAAGGTGCAAGTGACCACAGGGCAAAGTAATTTATATGGATTTTATTTAACAGTAAATATTGAGAGATAGAATTAAATAGAATGGGGCAAGCTGGGGAAGGGGGAGAGACAGAGGGACAAGACAGACTGAGTAGAAGGATGTAGTGGTTTTGGTTTGCTAATCTGAGTCATGGCACCAATTAATGTAGTGGATTGAGCACTGGCCAAATGCCAGTGCACCCATTAAAATTATTTACTCATTTTTTGCTGTGAGATAAGGATTAGGAAAAGGGCAAAAGCAGGCTCGGAACTTTACCGGGTATAAAGAAAGCTTTATTGTCAGAACTAAAAGAAGAATCATAAGGATCAGGGTAAACTTTCAGAATACTTCTCTTTTCCTCAACTCCTCTTTCCTTTCCCACCAACGACATAAAGAGATAAAACCTGGTATATTCAGTCAGTTTACCATCTTTAAAATAAAATTTCTTTATTTCACTTAGGGAGAGAAGTGTCTCCTTCCATGCCATGGAGACATTTCTAGAAGAAATAGTTCTGTCATGGCTTTAATTTTCATGAGTAACAGCCACCCAGAAATCTGAAATCATGAAGTTCCTCCCATGGTTTGATAGTCTTCCCACAACTACCACCATGGGTCATCTCAGTTTATTGGGGTGCAATTTTAAGGATGAGTTATCCTAGTATAAAAACAAAGGTTATTTTCATTTATCATTGGGATCACCTTCATCTCTGGGAACGAAGGGCTTCTATTTTTAGGAAAAGGTTTTTCATCTCTCATTTCTTTCTGTTCAAGCTTCTCATCAGATCTAAGCAACTTCAACATCTGTTTGCTTCAACACGTGTCCCTCTGCTCACGGCTGGGTTTAGGATGTTACATTCCCTCAGTGCATTCTGTGAATAACAGGGAAAAGTGTCTGATGTATCAATTACATCTTTACTATAGCCTTACAAAAGAATTAAGGCATTTCCTCATTCTCCTCTTATTTGGGATTTGACTCTTTCTTCACTGGCCTCAGTGTCTCCATCTAGTTTTCCTTGCATGTCTTCACCCTCTCCTTTTCAGTCATTTAGTAAAGACTTTCAGTAAAGAATGATTGACTATAATAACAAATTTAAGGGCCTGAAATTTGAAGCATATTCCATAAAATGGTGATTAGTCATCTTTTGCATGTCATCCTTTTAGAGTGGTTATCTTATCAGATGGATTAAGAATCTGGATAGATTTACATGAAGTAGTTCATGCAGAAAAACAGATATTGTCCAGTAAGTAGTAAGTTAAACTCATGTAAATTATGCAAACAAAAAAAGAAAACTGCAGCAGATAAATCCAAACAGATGTTTTCACAACTGCTTGGAAAGTTATGCATTCACTTCCTGGCTTTGTGTTTAAAACAAACTCTTTGAAAACCTGAAACAGAAACAAAATAGCAAAATACAATAAAGTAATAATTTTTGCATACAAATAACCTTTCCTCCTGTCAAATATAGCTCTCCTCTCTCATTTTCAGGAGCGCTGGAAAATACATGAGGACTTTGGAGCCAATTTTTATAATTGTTACAAACTGGAAAGAGTCCAGTGCAAGCAGCTTCGCTGACTGCAGTGGAGTTTGAGCCATCTAATAAGAGCAGCCAGCTTGCTCATTTACAGGAGTGTTTGGCTTAATGGCCCCAGCCCAGGACAGCTTCCTACAGTTGTGCTGAACAGAGCTCTGACTTGTGCTAGCTTTGTCTCTGTGTGTGTTTGGAGTTTAGTTTGTTTGGTTGTTAGGGGGTTTTAAATTTCATTTCAATATAGGAAGGCTCCAATCAGTTCTGCAGTTTTCTGTATCCATTCCAACAGCATGTTTATCTGCCAGTCTTTCCTCACAGCTAATCTATCCAGTGATAGAATTAAGAATAGACAAGGGGGCAAAAAGTAATTACTTGTATGTTTCAATTTGTTGATGAATAAATTTAGAAGAAGCCATATTATTTTTGACTTTAAATTTGATACCACTAAGTAAAACTGTAGCAAAGACCCAAATATCTTTTTAAAAATACATTAATAACACTAATGACACTAAGTAAAATACACAGAACATTAATAATAATTAAATAAATAAGAAATAAATAATGTAATTAATAGAAAATTAATCTGGAGTAAACAGCTTGCATGTACTGAGACAAAATTATTTTAAAAATTTCTTTCTCTTTATGTATTTCTATATTTCTATTTCTATATTTCTTCTTGTTCATAAGCAATAAATATCTCAAGACCAATGAGAAAGAAAAGGTCTAGATAGATAATTGGGTATCCACTGTAAAAAAATAATAATGAAAAATTAATTTCTCAATAAGGAGCTTAAAATACATTCTTTCACAGGAATCTAAAATTAGTTAATTAATTAATTAATTAATAGCAGTCATTATAAGCTTTTTCCAATATATTGAAGTGTTTCTGCCTTGCACTTACACTTTTCCTATTTTTATAAAACAGAACATAGATGTTTTTCATTTAATCTTGTCAGAAATACCCCTGATAACACCCTGGTTTGCATTTGAAATAATATATGCTCATTAAAATGCAAATCAAGGGTCCAATCAGAATATGATGGCAATCAAATTGCAATATTCAATGAAGAGGTTTCCAGGCTGACTTCATTAGTAAATATAATGAATTTCAGGTTCTTACTGGTCTTCTATTTGTTTGTACAACTGAAAAGGCTCAATTAAGAAGCCTTGAGACAGTCTAAAAATAACATCAGCCTAATGAAAAGTTTCAATTAGATTTGTGAGAACCTTTTTTTTATTTTTTATAATCTCACTTTTCTCTTTAATTGTTACAGATGAGCTCTTTAGGGAAATATTAGCAAATGGGATGCATTATGTTACATTTCTTATTATGCATGCAACTAGAAAATATATTCTAAAAGTTTGTATACTATTTTAAAACATATTGTGACTATAATGTGCACCGGTTAATGTATTTTATATCTTGTGCTACCATTTATATTTTACACATTGTTAAATGAGAGTCTGGGTCTTGGGTCACTTCTACCCCCAATGAGAGGTCTGCTGCAACAGGAGCTAAAAATTGTAGAGATGTGGCTGCTGCCCAGCTCATGGGCCAGAGGACACACATGCTGCTGCCAGTAGCTTCCTAAAGTTATCAAGATAGAAGGACAACTCATTCTCTCCTTTACTTTGAATAATTTACCCAATCCTAGTCCCAGAGTAACTTCTTGAAATTACTTTGGAATTTTGTCAGGCTGTACAATGAAGGAATGAAAAAATTTTTAGACAAATTATGCTATAATTAAAATCCATAATATACTAGCTCACTAATCTTATACTTAAAATCTAAAAGCCATAATCAAAATTAATGTAAGACTACCTTTGGAAGTAAAACTAGGAGAATTCCCCAGGGATGTCCAAATCATAGGAGCCTTACATGAGGCCATAATTTATACATCTGGAAAGCACGTAGCATATTTCAATTTTAAAAATTTTCTTTTTTTATCAAGACAAAACTGGATTTATTTTTTTTTTTACATATAAATATGATATTTTTATTAAAAAGCTGTCTCACTGAAAATTCAGATTTCTCCCAGATGAAGCAGGTGTTTTGGATTAAATAACCAGTGTTACTTGTGGTACAATAAGCATACTGCCACAGCTATGGTCTCTGAAGATTAATAAGCATTTCAAAGTGAGAGGAACCACTCTTATTTCTCTTGTTTGACTGCAGAGTGAGCCTGGGTTGACTAGCTTAAGCTTAGCAAATATTCAGGTGTAAAGGCCTGTGCTGGTGAACACCATCTTCACTGTATGCAACTCTTCACTCTGCAGTTTCATGAAAGAGCAATGGTTCTGCCTTTGGTGCCATGTTCTTCAGCCATGATCTTTACCAGAGTAAGACAGCATGCCATTTTACTCCTGTGCAGTTTGAAAAGGACTTTTTATAAAGTAAACAGTCCAATGACACTGCACTGCAACTGCCAGGACTGGGAAAATCTGTTTCAGCAGCTGGGCTGCCGTGGGAGTTCAGGCAAGGGCAGACTGGAGGGGTGAGTCTGCAGAACCCACATGTGTGCCAGCCTCACTTCCTTCTGGCAGTTTAAGCAGACACTGTGTAAATTAGATTATCATCTGTAAATTACACTTATCATTCCTCTTCGTTTGACATTACCCCTTGCTTTTATTCTGTCATGTCCAGGTTAGAAACAAGATTCAACTTTATCTCTTCAGAGGATATTTGTCTGTTTCGTTCCAACAAACTGAGGACAAATATTCTGTTCTTTTGTGAGTCACTTGGATGCTCCATGGACTGCTCTCACAATATATGCCATCCCTTGTAAATTGAGTTACTTGCTAATATCTGACTAAAAGAAAAAAATCTTATTAGGGAGAGAATTTTTAGCAAATGTAAAGCAGTCCTTTGATAGTTGTCCTTAATGGTTCTTTACGTCTGTGGAAATGGATACTGAGGCAGAAAATTTTGCAGGATTCCTGTATTAAGCTAACATATAATGAGAGAATATACTATGTATATATTGTGTAATATATGACACTATTCACTGAAATAATACATTATTCATAAAATGCTGATAAGTGCACTCTAGAATAAATTAATGTTGAATTTATTTTCACTCTGATTTGTTTTAATTAAGCCTGTGATCTACTTGTTTCTCAGTTTTAAGTAGTTTCATTCTTTCATTTCAAAATTATTACAGCAAACCACTAAATTTTAATCACATAAAGACTTTCCTTGTGGGATCTAAAAAAAAATGTCTTTGTATTTTTAATCCTACATATTTTACAAAGTATAGGAAAGCCTGTGTAATGGACTTATCAAAGTTGTCATTATTCTTCACACTGAGATTTGGGGTCTGAGTCTCTTGTTCATCATTTATTAATGATACAAACAGGCTTGTCTTTTGACTGTAGAAATCCTTTTCATAGCTTATAATTTATGATGAACATGGCCTTGTGTGATAAAGACCCATCAAAGTCATAATTATTTTATATTTGTATTCATTGAACTGTTCCATCTGTTAAAATATTTCAACTCTTTTTCTATCCATCTATAGTCTTATTATACATCTTGCTTAATTTCTCTTTTAGTCTTTATGGAATTTCCCATAAAGAATAAAAAACATCTTTTCAAATACTCAGACATTTTAAATCAAAAAACATACTATATGTTCTTTACTTTTGAAATAGTGTTTTAGTGAATTATGTTCACCATATAATACATTCATCAACTTTCTTAATCTTCTGCACTAGCAGCCTGTGCCAGCTCTCTTTCTGCTGCCTGATGGTCCTGCCTCATCATACAAAATGGGCTGAAACAAACCACTGTGCTCTTCATTTTATTTCTGCATGTATCATCTACCATACAGTGGTGTTTCCACACATTTTTACTCTAACTCATGAAAGAAAATTATTTTTAAAGACTCATTATCATTATCTGTCTTAATTCAACTCTCTAGTCTATTTTTTGTGTAGGGATGAGAGTACATTCACCAACGAAAAAAAGAGGACCAACCAAATGGAAAAAAAAGATATAAAAACCATATTAGGTTCATGAAAGTCAAGCTTAATAGTGTTTCTTCTTTATCCATACCATCTTATGCAGGCAACTTTCCTGAAATATCTCATGAGATTTCTAGTAGAATCTGCCAGCATATAGAAATCACATAATTTTGGTGAATTTCTTGAATGTAAAGCAGGGATATTAAGTATAGAATCACTTTCATATGCCAAAGAGGAAGTTAATGAAATAATTTGCTTTGTCTTGCAAGTAATCTAACTTTAAAGAGAATGTTGCCTTTTAATTCCATGTAAGAAGAATACTGGGTTTTTTTCTTGTTTCTTTTATCTTTATTCGTTCAAATAATGGAAAGAAAGAAAGAGAGGGAGAAAGAATACTTGTGGATGGAGATAATGACACTTGGACAGGGAAAGCAAGATCTGCGCATAGCAAATGGTAGATGAAAGTCAATTCCTTTAGAAAAGAAAATACAACCTAGAAAGAAAAGTATATTACACACATTTCTCATTCTGGAACTACAACAGGAACTCAAACTTATTAATATGGATATCTCTGTGAAAGTATTTGTTCAGCATACCACAACCATATTACTATATTTTTTTTTAAATTAATTTATTTTTTTTACAGGTATATGTATCTTTGCATACTTAGCCAAATGGACAGATTCATGCTCAGGCATTGGTAGGATCATGAATGCTCAGTTTCAGCCTGCATAATTCTGTTTTATAAACTTTAAAGTGAAGTCATGACACTGAAATATTGCAAACAATGCTTACTTGTGCTGCAGTCCAGAAAAGTCTCCTCCTTTTCCGTGCAGTGATTGACAATTGGGTAGACAGGCAGCAAAACATGGATTTTCTCTGCTCACACACATCACTCTTCAACAAACAGCACACACAGTCTTTGGAAATTGTACAGCTTTTGCAGCCCGACCTCAAAGCAAGTAACATGTGCCTTTTGTCTTTTTGCAAAATCGATTGATGAACTTGATCAAATGCCAGAATGAGTCACCTGGCATGCAAGCTCCTGCAGTTCCTGGATTTCCTAGTAGGTTTCAATAATGAACAATTTCTCTAATGAAATGTCATTTAGGGATTATCAGAAATATTTTTCTTGAACTGATGGGATTGAAATCTTGACTTTCTGCCCCAATAGCTGAAATCTATAATTGTTGATCTTGATGTTTTTAATAAATCATCACAGAACCTCTCAGATGATTTGCCTTATAGCCATTGCCCTTATCTAAACAAATTTCTTTGCTAGTTACCAATCATTATTTAGTAAGATTTTGCTACATTTTGATTTATAATATTCATCCTCTACTTCCTGTATCTTAAAGGAGCACTTGTAGTTACATTCTGCATGTCTTTAAAAGGTCACGGTTTTCAAAGTACAAAAAACCCAAAACCAGACTGCTAAGATGCAAGATTTCAAAGTTTTACTTTTAGAATATAAAATGTCTTCCTTACATATTCCTCTTGGTAGCTTGATTTAGTGCTGAGAATGCAAACTCTATCTCAATCCTTTTGTATCAAAAATTTTGATAGTCTGCAAGAAACTGTGGTCTTTAACAACTTCACATATTTTCCTTTAAGATTTTGAATGAGTGGGGATATGTACAGCTTCTACACCTTAACATATCTTATGTTCTCACAGTTTAACAAATTGTTCTAAACACATCAATAATGTTTCTTGAGGCATACATCCCTCTTTGCCCTTCAAAGTAGCAAGAAGATACTGAAACCTGTCCTCTATTCCTACCAATTTATATTAAAATAAAGCTATATGAAATTATAAATACTTTTAAGATTTTATTTTCATTCATGTCTAGTTGGTTCCAACTTTCAACTAGCACATTATCATTTACTGAAATGAGACACATCTTCAGGAGATGCAACTACTAACGTCATGAGAAATTGGGCCATTGCTTTTCTATTTCTGCAAAAGTGATTTTAGGTACATAGTTTTTGGTTTAAAGGAAGCATTCATAGAAATCATACCCTAATATCCATGTTCAAATAGAGACATTGAAATTTCCCAGCTCCCTTCTTAGAGAATGATCTACCCCTAGAGATTTATCTGTTGACTAATTACTTATAAAAATCCAGACCAATTTTAAGTAACTGAATTGCCAAACATTTTCTGCCAGAGTTGCCAGAAAATCATTTTAACCTTCATCTAGGAATCAAGTGCCTATTGATTAATTTTGAAGGTACTGTAACCTTGAAAGTTGAATGAAGACATCAAGCTGAATATAATTGCAGCTTTTCTAATGGAAAAAGCATTTCCAGAAAGCATTTCTGACAAAGTCTTTTAATGCAAACTAATTGCAAACCCTAAGGTCCAGAAACTCACATTAACTATGTATTTGGATATGAAAATTAAATACAGTATGAGGATTTTAAATGTATGGAGAGTTAGTGAGTGTGAAAAAGCACAGTGAGGACTGCACATATGCTTTGAGTTTAGAAAGGTGTTCATGTGTGTCACTATTGAGAAAGCAAAGGAGAACCAAAAAGTTCAAACATTAGTGGTACTTCACTGTCCAGTTCTAAAGACATCCTAAAAAAAAAGGAAAGTTTGGGAAGGTATGAAAGAAATTTTGTGGAATTTGATAAAAAACCATATTGACAACTTTTCTCTCTTTGGTGGATGTGTGTAAAAGTACTTCCTGGCCTTTCTAACATTATGCTCTCACACAAATAAAATACTGTTTTTGTAAAGGGTAGCCACTCAATTCTGAGTGAAATTGATTGAGAAAATATTTCACAATATTTAAAGCCAATATTAGGATTACAGTTAAAGGTTGGGTTATCATACACATAACTTTATTATAGTCAATCCTGTTAACTTGCAAAAATTTACCAGGCTCTGCCATGGAACTAGTAGGGCATATTTTTACTTTTTATTTGATGTCATTCAAAAACCTCATGTCTTAATGGCAAAAAAGTCACTTCTGTTTTTCAGTCTATATCTATTTGTGGGCTTATTAATTCCTACTTTCAGATCTTCAGTGATTTTGATCCTAATAGTTGTATTTTTATGAATAAAATGTGTTAACTTGCTAACATAATTCAAAACCATTTAGTTATCTTATTTCACAGGTTCTTTAATATGCATTTCATCCTACACATTCTCTTTGAAGCTCTATTCATGTCCACCTTTCTCAATCACTGATGTTTAAAATTATAAATTACAAAAATTATAAAATTATAAATTATAAAACAGAACCAGAACAAAAATGTTATTTTTCTGATTTTATTCCTTTATTGTACCTGGTGCTAAAGCCATGTTATCCAACACTCCTTTTTATTTTCCATATTTGCCAATTTCAAACCAAGCTAAATTATTTTGAACTTGGATATGTCAGATGGAATGATGACATCCTTTTGCCTTTTTTATTTTTTAAGAATTATAATCAGAAGAAGCTAAAAGTGTTTTGTGAATCTTCTGTATTCATTACACCATCATGAAATAAACATAAATATTTAAATAGTCTGTTAACAATTGACTGGTAAACATGTAAATAACTACAATTGTAAATGAGACATAGTCAGAAAAGCCTAAAGTTCTTCAGACTTCAATAAGTAATTACCACTAAGAAACTGATAAAACATAAAAAAATGCAACAACATTATTATAGTCTGCTTCATTCACAGAGATAGTGAAGAAAGATATTAAAGCAGATTATTTATTTCTCTGCCTAACCTTTCTACTGTAGAGGGGAAAAAAATGTAAGAAATAGAGTATTTTAATAGACTAAAAACATTCTAGTAAAAAAAAAGCACAATTGAGATAGAATATTAATTAAAATGTTTTAACTAGATGGAAAAGTCCCAGAACACAGGAAACCCTGATAGGGTACATCTCCAATTTTACAGCAAGTGTGTTCTAGTAAGATGACTCTTCATCCCACTACTCTCAGAAGTATTTTTACAAGAAATGAGATGTACAATCTATAGATGTTCCAAAGGAAGATATTTTACATGTTAAAATTCTCAGTGGGATTGACGTGCAGGACTCAAGGGCTGAATATTCCTTTGATACCTTTTTGCTAGAGCTACAGCAATAGCTTTCAAGACCATGCCCAAATAAACAATTTGTCAGGAGAGCAATTAGCTGAAATAGAATAGCCAACCTATTTTTACCTGATTCATTCCCAGCACTTGCTGCTTGTTATGTTTAATGAGAACTCATTTACTGATTTAGTCACTTACCAAAAGCCCCTCAGGTGTAGTCAACAGAACATGTAGTCCTTTGCTAATGGTTCTACTTAAAACCCCTCACAATCACTTCAATATCTCAGCCTTGTGTCTGCATCTTTAGATAAAATAAAAATATAATTCTTTAAGCTCCAACTATTAATCATGCCTGGAAATGAGACTCAGGGATCTCAGTCTCTAAGATATTTGAATATGTGCCATGACTGAGAAATGTAACAATCCATTGTTCTAGAAAGAATGAGCTGAAATATTTGGGAAATTCTATGTTATAAAAAAATATACAAATCCTAAATTTTCATTCTGAGAGTGCCACAGAGAGGAGATTCCAGTGTCAGCTTCAGGAAAAACACACTTTCCCCATTTTCCTTTCCCAAACTAGACTATGTGTTATGACAGAACCAGTAAAACTTCCTGTACTGAAGAAAGTTACTTGTTCTAAACATGGAGTTACTTTACAGTTAAATTAGATCTCCATTCTTCTGATTGTGTGGACATCCTATTAATTACAGGTGCATTCTATTCAGCAAGGAAACCAGAATTTGAATTCATCTTTTTAAACAGTTATGAGAAGAAGTAGGAATTAAGTATTTGTTAAAAAAAATCTTAAGTTAGTTGATTAACCAAGAACTAAGTAAAATCTTGACTTTAAACTTGTGAACATCATGAATTGTTCAAGACATTCATAACAAGTAAATATACACATTCATGTATTTCCATTTGTATTTTATTTGCAAGAACTGATTAGTTCATCAAAGCAACATAAGAGTACTTCTATATAAAAAATAAGTTCTAACAATATGGAATCCACTGCTAGAAAATCTTCTTTCTTAATAAAAAGAATGGGGAAAATTTCTTGAATTTTTACTATTACTGATTACATTTTTGCCCAGTTCTATTTGCTTCACAAACCAAAGTGCTGCAAAGCATTCTCTACCTTAAATACTGTATGTTATCAGAAATTTCACTTTATATTCCACAAACAGTAAAGAAAAACTATCTGAATGTATCTAACTTACCTCAAAAAAGATGCTGAAGTCTTGTGAATCATATATTTTACATGTTTTTCTAAGAAACTCAGAAATCAGCAAAATTAGCATATTTCCAAAATTCTCAATATTCCCAGTAATTAACTTTCTCTACTTCAAGTCCTTCCTTACCAGAATTTCTTTTCATGAAGAAATAACTCACCATTTGCAGAAAAAGTACTCTGAACTAAATCACTGTTGTCCTTCTCATTAAATCTCTGAGCCTCCAGTCCCAATATCTTTATTTTTTTTTTTGGCTCATCAATGTCCTGAAATATTTAAAAGCTTATAGGAGAAAAGTTTGACACAAAGTGAATAACAATGTAATGTGAACATTAGTATCTCAAAGCCAGCAGAGTTTTTGTGTACTGTTGTGTAAGGTATATACAAAATAGCAGAAAAATGGACTTCAGTGTTTTCCCCTGCCATTGATTATCATACCCAAGAGATTTTTTTTTTTTACATATAGATAGACAGTAGTGACACAAATTTATTCTTTTATAAATTCTATGGTAACCTCTGTATTTCTCTGCAATTTCTGAGCACAACAAAGGCAATTAAATTGAAGTTTTCCATAATCTTGCTAGGGTTTTATTTATTTATGAATCACAACTTTTTTCAGGAGAAAATCTTTTCTAAACTCAAATCCTTGAATGTAATGTGCTTTTGAGATTGAACTATCCTATATATATTTGGAAATCCCATTTTGTCTGTTTGCACACTTCAAATTCCTACCACCATCAACAAGAAGTTTTAGGAACACTTTGCCTACCATAATAGAAATAGAAGATCAGTGCTGAAATTGCAGGCAGATATTAGAAAAAAAATAATCTTAAGAAAAAAAAAGTTTTGAAAAATACAATATTTTGCTACTAAAATTAAAGGATTGTTCAGTGGCTGGTCCTTCAGGTCTAATGTAGGTTATTTCCCTGCAAATTCTAAATTCTAGATAAATTCTGTCTATTTATTTAGTTGTTCACTTTGTAGTGAATTATGTAAATATATAAAATAGTATGTGATACTTTTGCTACTTAGAAATGTTTTGTAGTTTGGCACCTCATATCAGTATCAATAAGCTAATTTCTTCTTTTTGCAGCAATGCAGTGAGTTCCTTGGTCTTTGGCATATATATTTGTGTCTCTTCTAAAGGGGTGTTGATGCACCACTTTATTTGTTTTGGTTTGATTTGGAGAGGAGAAGGGTTGTCCATTTATTAAATTTTTGGACTAAAATAGAGTTTGATATCCTAAGGGGATCCCTGCTGAATGATGAACTGTTCATATCTTTGTCTTGGTTTCTAAGCCATGAAGGATTCCCCATAAATGTAAGTTGAGCTAAACAGGGATTATAATAAATCAGTGGAAATAGATGGATGCATGAAGCTCTTTGCAAAGCTAAAACGATTGTATGGATTGTAAATTAAATGTTTATTACAACTGCTAGCTGCCAAGATTCTGTATAACTCACTCATATACATGAACTGTAGTTGCATAAACCCACTGAATTAACTCTCAAGGACTTTCTGAAAAATTCAAGGTTACATGAACTAGCCTACAGAGTAACTGCTTGTCCTGACTTGATAACAGACACTAACAGAGAAAAAAATGACAGTTTGATTCAGAGACAAATACAAGTCAGTCTTGAATGCCTGGCTTCCATTTTTCTGGGATGAGATAGCCACCTTTAAAAAGCTTCAGTGGTGAACATCCTGTCAGTTTAAAAGGTCAGACATTGCAAGTTATCAGCAAAAATGATGATGTACGGACCATTGGAAGAAAGAATTATTTTGTTATCTTCACTTACCTGTTATATACTTACTCTGCTCTCCATCCTCAACAAGTAGGAAGCTTATGGAAAATAATAAAAGATGTGTTGAATGGTGAACTGATTTCAGGTGTGAGGCAGAATATTAGACATGAAGAAGGAGATGCTGAAAACCATGGTGAGTGGGGTGATTAATTCTGCCTGATCTTACCTTAAAATATTTTTACCTTTAGCAAACAAATATTATATATTTAAATACATTTTTAAGTTTAATATTTTATTGAGGCCACTGCAGTGTCTCATGATATATGGTAAAATGCTTAAAATCACTCTGCTTTCTCTGTTTGGGAAAAGTCCCCTTAGATGCAGGCTCCAACCACACAGAATAAATATCAATCAAGGGCTGCCTTCTTTAGCCATTAAAAGAAAATTAAAAAGATAAAAGTAAAGAAAAAAAATAGAAATGTCATTATTTGACTTTGTCTATGATTTGTCTTTGTTCTAGATATGTGATGGTTGACTCCATCTAGCAGTTGAGCATCTACACAGTGCCTTGCTTACTCCTTGTCACCCACAAGTAGGGGATGACAATAAAGGATGAACCCTGAAGTGCAGCCTTGCAGACTTTATACAGCTGTGTATGTGCAGTTTAGAGCAAAATCACTTCTGATCAAAAATGAGGTTACTAAACCACAATATCTGTATCAATTGCCTAGTCATTGCAAAGCAAGCTGTTATATGGTAGTTTTTAATTAGAATGTGAAGAGTGTTTCTTGGGTTATGACAATGCTGTTTGATACAAATAACCTTTGTGCCAGCCTTCCATTTCTTAAATGAGTTGTGTTGATTTCTTCTCTGACTTTTACATTGTGAAGACAAACACATGCTTATGGTAAAGAAGCCATGTGATCACTCAAAGAAGCAGTTGCAAGTGCTAGCTGGGTGATTTTTAAAGATTTGAAAGTAATCTTCCAGCAAGAATGAAGTTGGAAAAGTTTTTGAGATGTTATTTTGACAAAATAAGCATATTGAATTTACACCCTTTGGAGAAAGAATACATATATATATATATATATATAAATATATGCGCTACTCCTTTCCAATATTTTCTTCTAAATTGTAATGCAGAGTTTATAGCAGCCCTGAAGGTAGTTGAAAACTTACCATCCTCATCAGAAAAAAGGCAAAGTAAAGTATGCTTTATCCTTTAGGAGATGAAACTGTGTGAGTTATAAAGAGTTGGTGTTAGAGAGGAGGTGATTATCGTTTGGTCTGATGTGATTTTTGGAAGAGAGTGATTTTATTGGACATAAGAGTAGCAAGTAGGTGACTGTAATGCCTTTGAACTTTAGCCTTACTTATGGGATGGCTCTGAGCTCATTAAAAGACTGACATTTTATGTGCAGTTTATTTATATATACAGAGGTATGTTCAACTTATACATTGTACTCACTGTCTTTTTCATGTATCCCAACAGACCACTTCTGTAATGAAAAGTGTGATCACCTAGATGCCTAAATCACTGAAGAAACAAACCAGGTCATGAAACTAATCAGTTTCTGGATGCTATAGTGATGGGAAAAAATCTAAGAATAAAACAATCAGCAGGTACAATTGTATTAACACTACTTAATATTAAATAATTAATACATTATCTTTTATCTTTATATGAAATATTTCCACATTTTTAATCACTCAGCATTTTTAGTGTCTCTTCAAATAGATAAAACTATCTTCTAGATATATACACCTGTTATGTTTTCTAATTTTGATATCGTGCATTTTTATATTTTGAAGTATTTCAAAGTAAATTGAAACCCAGCATTCATATCTACTGTGATGTTATGTTTTTTAAGTTATAGGAGTAGCTTTGCCAACCCTACTGTAAAATTAGTTGCTATAAATACTCAAGATTTACCCAGCTCCCTCTTGTAGGTAAAAGCTACAAGCACATGTGAAATGCCAAAAGACTTTAAGAAAATTCCACATTCTTTAGCTCCAATGTCATTTTTCTCTTTCTGCACATTTAGTGCACAAATTGCTTCCACACAATAGGATGAAGTAAAAACATTTTAACCAACTCAATGTTATACTTGGCAATATGCCACAGTATGTTTCAAACTAATGTAATCTCTTTCTTTTTTTTTTTTTATTTTTTTTTATTTTCCACAGTATATTAATTACTTTTTCCTAAACGACACAACCCCAACATATACATTGATTTTTAACATTATATCAGCCATGTTAATCCATGTTCAAGAAAAATATAAGATCCAGAGAGAAAGGCAGGGGCCTTGTGTAAAACTTATTACAATTGACTATGAAGAGTCATGATGAATTTTATTTTATGTTATACTTTTTTTTGTATTCATGCTTTTTATGAAATAAAATGTTTAGTTTTCACAAGATGAACTACCTAATGTATTTTTTTTTTCAGTAGGTGTTACTGCAAGATGTCAGGAAGAAAAATGCAAGTCCTTGAACATTTGATTCATTTCAACTGTGTTGTTAAGAATCATTGGGATACAAACCTGCAGCTCAGTCAGCCAGTTCCTAGACCAGAAAAGATTTTGCTTTTGTCACTTGAAAAAGGTATCAGAATATTATAAGTCAGCTAAGTTGTCAAGTAAATTTGCCTTATTGCAGAATAAATATTTTAAGAGGAAATAGATATGCAAACAGGTAACAGGAAGATCTTTCCAGAACAAACATCCTGGATGAAAACAGGCTAAGCATTGTCATACATACTGTGTAGTCAGCAAGTGTTTTTCTGAGTGTTGTGTTTCATTTGATAGCAATAGCTAATGAGCTATCACAGTATGAAGACTTACTTTATCTGGATTATGAACACATCATGCTTAAATAAGCTTGCTTCTTAATAGCCAGTACCAAAACCTTTCAACTGCTACAAAATACAGTATTTTGCTAAAAGCTCCATGTTTTTTCCTGTTTATGAATGCCCAGATACAATTTTCTATTACTTGTCCTTAATTAGAGCTCTGATTTTGTAATCTTATCAACAGACTTCTGTGTCAATCTTGTCTCAGCTTTGAATTACAATGCAGCAACTGTTACTGGAAAAATGTTCTGAGCCAAATAAACCACAAATCTAAGTCTTTGTGTTGCTTATTACCTCAATAAAAGAAAGACTTAGACCTGTTGGAGTGTGTCCAGAGGAGGGACACAAAGCAGGAAAGGGAGATGAAGTGTCTCTCCTGCAAAGAAACCCTGAGAGAGCTGGGGTTGCTCAGTCTGGAGAAGTCTCTGGAGAGACCTTGTAGGAGCCCTTAGTACTTAGGAGGGTTGTACAATAAAGATGGGGACAGAATTTTTAATAATGATAGGACAAAGGGCTCTGGTTTTAAACTGAGAGGGTGTTGATTCAGACTAATATAAGGAAGAAATTTTTTGTGATGAGGATGCTGAAACACTGGCACAGGTGGCCCAGAGAGGTGGCAGATGCCCCATCCCTGTACAAGGCTCTGAGCTGTCTGATCTGGATGAAGATGACCCTGCTCATTGCAGGTTGGGTGGACTGGATGAGCTTTAAGGGTTCTTTACAACCCAAATGCTTCTATGATCCTGTGAATCTGAATCAAATGATTGGGGAAAGAGGTTGTTTGATAGAACATATCCAGGAAACCAATATCTAGAATAACCAAAAAATAATGTTATTGATCAGCAGCTTGGATGCTCAAAAGATCTCTTAAGAAATCTCAGTATATATATCACATTTTTTTTCTTATTTGAATTTCGTAAAGACAAATCCAAATATATTAGCTTGTATCTTTTAATTCTAAGCCCAATTAAAAATAGAACACTTGAATTGATCTGCATTAACCACAGATGTCTCTCATCGTTGGCTGATTAGCTATTTCATTTTGTAGAAATCAAGATGTTAATTCAGTAAAGACACTGATTTTATCTCCTATTTCTCATGCAAACAAAAAAATACCATTATTATTTTTGTATTTATCATTAGTGAGTTTTTTTTCTTTACATCAGAATTTTTGAGGGTAAGGCACAGCTATTTATGCTAGAAAAAAAACAAACAAGTGCAGGCCTACAAATTCATACAGTCTGAAATTGAATGGGCTCATTAGACATTTATCTTTGGGCTTATAGCTTCCAATACTTAGCAAGAAACATATATAAGCATACACCCAGCACTAAGTTAAATTTATTTGGTACAATATCTCATTTCATCCTAAGTTGATACAAAGTCCATGCTCAATAAATCCTCTAAATTAAAAATGTGTCTATATAGAGGCTTGCCTTTTCTCCTCCATATTTTTAAAATACAAAATGCTTTATTAATATTTTTGTACTGTGATCATCAGAATGTTATTCACTTAGTATCTTACCAAATCCAAAATATTTGAATTTTTGAATTAATCAGCTTGATTTTAATGTTGGGATGACTTTCTTTTAGAAATATTGCCCATGGCAAAGGAGCTGGAACCAGATGGTCATTAAGGTCCTTCCAATTCCCTACCTAAATGCAGTTGTCTTAGTGTTATTAGTCTATTTGAGTGTCATCAAACACAGAAATAAGTTGCCCAGAGATGTTGCAAAGTCTAAATCTATGAAGATATTAAAAATCTCACTGTGTGTGATTCTGGGCTGTCCCTACTTGAGCAGTGAGTGGAATCTGATGATTTGGAGAGGTCCTTTCCAGTCTCCACTATGCTGTGATTCTGTGATTCTGATTAATATCTTTTTCTGAAGAAAAGGGGATTTATTTTTCTGTTATGCATTATCTTTATCTAAAGAGAGAGATTTTTCTTTTCAATATAATACATCTAGTTTAAAAGAGAATTTAACCTTCTTTTAAATTAAAAAAATTCTACAACAGTACTCTGTGACCAAATTGACCCCTTGGATAACATTGTCATAAAACTGATTGTAATAAACTCTCAGAAGGAGGAAGTCTGCACTTATCTCTTCAACTGATAATAATAAGTGATGGTGTGATGGTGTAAAAATCTATTTGGTTTGCTCTATCAGCTGTCTCATTTTTAACCCCATGATTGATATAAAAAATGCACAAGGTCATTAATGATGCTAATAAATATATCAAATCCGTAAGAAATTGAACAGCAGAATAAAAGGAATTCAAAATGATGAAGATAAGATCTGGCCCAAAGTTGGTTAGTAGGTCAGAATATGCCTACAAAATGCCATGAGAAAGATACTCAGGGAGCCTTTGTGTCTGTGGCCTAACTGCAACCCAAAACTGGGGTACATGAGTTGTTATGAAAGTTACAGAATAATAACATTAAAAACTCATAGAATTATTTGAGCTGGAAGTGACCTCAAAACTCATCTCATGCAACCCTCTGCAATGAGCAGGGTCATCTTCAACTAGACCAGGTTGCTCAGTCATGTCCAACCCGACCTTGAATGTTTCCAAGGATGGGACATCTACCACTTCCCTGAGCAACATTTTCTGGTATTTCACCACCTCCATTGTAAAATCTTCTAGTCTGAATTTCAGACTTATCCTATCACTAGGCCTTGGTAATATGTCTGTCCCCCTCTTTCTTAGAAGGCCAGTAGTTCCAAAGGTCTTCCTTTCTAAATCTTTTAACAATGGGACAAACATTTTCTTTTTCCAGTCAGCTCAGACTTCCCCCATTGCCATGACTTTCAAGGTGTGGTGACATAAAACCACAGACTCACTCAACGAGCTTCCTAAAGAAGCTTAGGTTTTTTTTATGCTCTAAGAAACATGATGGTCTCAGGAAGTTAAACAATAAACATTATACCAGTAATCACTGCTTGAGTTCCAGCCCCATGCCAGCTGCTGGGGACCTCTGACCCAGGTGGACTTTCCAGACAGATGCTCTGGGCTGGAATTGAAGTTCCAGGGCAGGTGTGGTGTGGAGCAGTGCACATCCCACTTTTCACAGAACATGTTCTGCCACCTGCCCACACACCACACCATGCCCCTGCCACACACACACTTTCATTTTTTTGAGACAGTAATAATTTTCTCCACTCTCTCACACATGGGGAGTTTATTTTCCACTACATCAAGACAATTCGCTTGGAACTCAGGAATGGATCTCATCACGTGTCATAAAAACCACTGATAAAATGGTTAAATTTTCAAAAGAAAAAAATTTGATGAAATGCCTAATCCTGACAATCTCATGTTCTCTTCAGACATTTCAAATTTTAAGGTAAAAATAAGTAATATGCTGAAGTGCTTACAAATATTGCCTCCATTCCAATTTCCTTAGACATACATTAGGTTGGATAAAGTCTGACAATTCAATAGGAGTTACTTGGCACAGCTTTTCACATGTGCATTAACTGAAGAATATGTATATTGTTAGGATGATTAATTCATTATTTATAGTACCAATGAAAGGACAGACATAGATCATCGTAAATCCCTGTGCCAGTAGTAAAATTAATAACATTTAGATTTAAAAAAGAAAATATTTTATACACATGTAGAATTTCCTAAGAGTAGTGCCCCTGTTATAGAGGGCAGCCATCTCTCTTTACAATTAAAGTGTCTTCATAAGAGCAGAGATGCTATAGCAGGTAATGTAAAGAAAACATAGTCTATCAACAACTGTTTTTATACCTGTTTCTAAAACTTAATTATATTTTAATTAAGGTAATCCCCTAGATATTCCATAAATAACACAGTCTGATCTCTTGTGTGAAGAATCAGCTCCTTCATAAAGATAGAACAAATATTCTATCTTTATTAATATATGTCTTTAGGGAAAATTTTAAATACTTTTACTGGTTTTGTTTCTTATTTACGAAAAGAAAAAGTAAGCACTGTTAAAAATCATTCTTTTTCTCTGGCTTGTTATACAATGATGTTTGCTGTCAGCCTAAATTCTCAATGTTCCTTACAAGAGTAGAGTGAAGTACTATCCATATTTCTCTTCCTTCATCTGCTACATAAAACCTGTGAAACCTGATAGATTTGAACAGCCTATTCATTTTCCCATGTCTTACTATTTCTATCACACTTTGTACACTAAGGTTTTGAGTACAAAAACGACAGTACCACAATAAAAATCAGAATGATGAATAGTTTTAAGCCAGGCTCTTATTGTCCTGTCTCAAGTGCATTCAATATCTTGAAACCATCACATTCAGAAAGTTTTGAGATCAAAAAAATCAATAAAGCACAACAACCAAAATGAAGTCAGAAAGGGACCTTCACCAAATGTCTTTTACCTGGTTTATTTTATCTCCTGTGGCCTCAAATCTTGGAAGATCTCAACAGTCTAGTAGCTATATTTCACAGTCTTTTTTAATCATCCATTTCTTTCTGTATTGACTTCATATCCCTCTTTGGCCCAAAGATAGACCCTCAAGCTGCAATGTGTAAAAGAGAACTAGTTTCAGATACATAAATCATTTAAATCCAAGAAAATGTAGCTGTATTGTTTAACTCTAGGTTCATTTTTGTTAAATAATTTATTGCCTTAAATATTATTTGAAGTATTGTGTTTTCTTTAAATTTAAAACACTGTGTTCTCTTTGCATATTTAATATATTAACTTGAAAGCTACTACACTACCAATGAAAAACGTATATGTAATAAAAAACTATTTTGCTACAATGGAGTGGTGACCTACAGGAATGTATGCTTCCGTAAAAATAATTTCTGTGCATCAATTATATTTGTAAACTCATCCATAAGAACAAATTGCAAGACACTTTTTTTTTTGTATTTTCCTTATTTCAGTTTACTGAAGCTCATTTTTCTAGGCATCCCACACATCACTGTGAGAAATATCAGACTTTAATTCCTGTGTTGGCCAAACCCTCATATTCACAGGCACTGTGTGGGTGTTGTACACGATCAGTTTTTCAGTGACTCTTCTGCAGACACAGGGTTACAGGAGCTCTTACACCTCTCACAGAGTCTGCCTTCCCTGCTCTCCAGGGGCTTTTTGTAGCTCTCTCTGATTTTTCAGATAAAGCATTTTGGATTCCCTTAACGTGGAATGAATTTTGCAAAATGAGGAAGAAATCTCTTTTTCCACCTTATACTCTTAAAGAAAAATCAATTTTTAATTCATGGCATATTTTAAGAAAAACATCCAAAGCTGATTAAAACAAAAAAAAAAAAAAATCATTCTACTGCTTACATCATCTATAACCTTCAATCTAATTCCTATGATGCCACTCAGATGAATGCAGCCTTGAAATGAGCCCCTCAGTCTGCAACAGCTCTTGGGTCTCACAACTGGGGTTAGTCAGAGCAGAATTTCCAAGGTGTAGCTTAGGCAAAAAAAAGAAAACCTAAGACATGCTGAGTGAGAATTTCAGCTTATAGGTCAATGAGGTCACACTTAGATCTAATTTACATGAAGGTTTTCCTTCCCCTGTCAGTACTGATTTAGTACACTCTGTACATTAATAAGTGCTAGATTTCTGTACACAGAGAACAAACTGTAACCTCCTGCAAGGAAAAAATAAAAGCAAGTATTAAATGTCTGTCATAGAACCTTCAGCTGATTAGCATGCCAAAAATCTTCTGCTATTGGAGTTACAAGATCTGGCCAGTGAGAAATTTCTCTCTTTGGTACATAGCTATGTATTCCATGGGGGAATATCATCTGTTATAAAGATCCAAATGTGCTTAGGAATGTATTTCACAATGAATACCATTTCAGAGTGCAAAGGATGAGCAATGACTGGAGTAGCTTTGTAAGAAATATAGAATTAATTGTTCTTTCTGAAATGATTCTTAACTCTGTCAGATTTAGCATAATGCTTAAATAAGCTTACACTGTCCATGTCAGCAGTGCCATGGTGTTTCTTCCTTACAATTTTTCTACTTGCATCTGAATTAGAAATGTGAGAAATATAGCACAAAAGAAATTAAGGACAAAGGTCTTCTATACTTAGGCTTGGTATTGTGATAGACCATGTCCTGCTGTAATCAATTTTGGTTTTGTTCATTATTAAGAATCCTGAAAAAAAAAAAAAAGAAAAAGAAAAAATAATTTTTTTTTTTCCACTACAAACATATTTTGCTTTTTTGCAATGTTTTAAACAGTTGTATAGTTCACCTGGTGGAATGTATTAAGTATTTATGATCTTTTTTACACTTAATTAGATCTCACAGTTGATTAATTGCAACTTATTAAATAATAGTATGTTTTTTGAAAAATATTTCTCTTGACAATCTCATCAGCTTATTTAGAGATTTGACAAGAGTTTAGAAGATTGAAGAGCAGTAGATGACTCAAGAGGCAAACCAACACCAGGAGGAGACTGTGTGCTCCATGCTCAGGAGTATAAACCACCTGTTATTACAGAGGATCTAGAGACTACAAGACTGTGCTGCAAACCAGAGGCAAAGATGTGATCTGCAGAAATTAGGTAGGAAAGGATTCTGAGGAGAGAAAAAAAAGCCCCTCCAGGTCCATTAATCTTTCTTCAAACCACAACAAATGACACTTTAGGATTCCCCAAGGCAGCAAATGAAACACAACCAAACACCTCAGCAGAATGATGGCTCAGATGGTTTTCACTTGCATCCACTTGATCCTTCAGGGAAGACAGTAAAGTGAACAAGATAATGAAATCAAGAGATAAATCCCAGGCAGGTGTTATTTAAATTATCCACATATCTGTTGAGACACAGAACTCATGGATGTGCTCTCAGAGCAGTTGGCATTGTATCTCTTTGGATTTGGGGCTGGTGCAGGAGATAAGAGGAACTGTAGAGGAAAAGAACTGAGGAGAAGAATGAGAAAGTGACTGATATGAATCCTATGCAATTTTAATATGTAGAGGGTGGTAAAACAAAACTACAACCAAAGCCAATCCCATACCAATATATTGGAAGGAAAATTGTTAAGAACAGAAACAGAACTCATGTTGACCAAAAGAGTAATCAGGGAGTTCTGACTGTGCCTGTTGTTATTATAAGATTTATTATATTTTAAAAGAAATGTCATAAATATTTGTGCCCTAAAATGTCAGCTTGACTGATGAAATGAGAATTTATACTGTAGGATGTAAAACCAAATACTCTGAATGGAAATAGGGAAATAAGAGAATTGGCTGTTTATATTGTTTAATTGTAAATTTGGGGCAAAAAATAAACAAAATTGCAACAGAATAGTATTTTGCTTATACATTACATTCTAAGAAAATAAAGGATAACATGCATAGAATATCTGCTTGATTAAATTTTTCTTTTAGAGATATAATATGGCCATAATGAAATTGAATCCTATGGAAATAAAACAAGTTATCAGGGAAAGTGTTCAAGAAAATTATTTTAAAAATATATTGGAAGGAGGAAACTATTGAAGTGGTGGAAAAAGATTTATTAGAGCCATTAAAGTAAGTACTGAATAATGTATAGTACACATCTAAAAAGCCTAATTATACAATTCGGGTCTGTAGTTTTACAACACTGCTTAGAATAAGGTTTTTTTTAAATAAATTAGGCTTGTCCCAAGAATACATAATCACATGTTTCCAAGACAGCTAAAAACTAAGTATTTCTTTTGATGTAATTCTGCCAATCATAAATGAAATAAAAGTATGAAATGAAAAATCTAGCAACCTTAAAATAGTAGTGGAGGAGGATGGATCAGATCATCCTGGGGCAAAATTTTTTGTATTGCTTAACTACTAAAATTGCATAAGAGGAAGTGAAGACAATAAAATTTGTGTTTCAGTGTTCTGAAGGATGGTTAGTCACAGAGATTGCATAAGCACTGACCTGGAATACTGCATGTACTTAGGCAACAAGTCAAAGATGATGATAATTGAGGACTAGCAGTTCAGTGGATTGCTCCTTACCATTCTGTGCCCACAGATACAGCCAAGGCACTGATTAGGCTTCACGACAGACTGTCACCCTTCTTGAGTCATTGTAACATAATTATGCTCCTTCAGCTATCATTTCCCTGTATTTGGCATGGACAAAGCCAATTTAAATGCATTTCCTGTAAATGGGCAATTTTCATAGGTATTGGATGTGGGCTTGGATATTTAAAGTTCAATATCTTTGTCATCAGATAGCTTTTGCATGGATTTACAATTTTGTGCTTGTTGGGGAGCTTAACTGAGTATTTTAACATTCAGGCTCTTATTCTTTGCAACTCTTCCCTAGTATAACAGCCACAGAGAAAGAGAAAAAGTGACTACATGTCATATGTGTTCCTCCTCATTATTTTAACCTTTTTTTTCTAAGAGGTTTAATTTTTTTTTATTTTCTTGATTTTCCTGTTCAGTAAAAGGAGAAATATGTCTTTGTGTAGATATGTGTAAAAATCAAACTTTCCAAATTTGGATTGTTATTAAAATGAAGGAATTGAAATAATTTTCAATAGCTGAGCAACTATAAAAAAATTTAACACACTCAAAAGTGATAAAAGAAACAATATACCTGGCAAATACTCAAGAGAGAAACAACAGGATGTATCATTTTCTTTGATTTTACACACCACCCACAGTTACCTTTCTCTGGGGACAAGAACATGAAACAAAATAAATCAAGCCTTACACCACAATATAGTACTATAAATATATTGTAGTGGAGCAGTATCATAATATAGTAGTTCAATAATTAACTGAGAAAAAAGTGTGATAATGATAAAAGTTTTATTTTAGATATGATGCTAGATTTGTGTACTAGATTTAGACCATATATAAACAGAAAATATTACTCTTGCAGAGCAAGAATCTGGAACATTCTTAGCTTTTGAATCAATAATAGTGATCATGCTACTTGTGTGGAATCTTTCAAAAAACACATAGTATGCTGTGTTTTCTTCCTCCATGAAAATTATAGGCCATGCTACTTTTCACACAAAAACTTCTAGCTCTGTTGCACCAAAATAATTGAGAAAAACGTGTAATGGCTGCACAAAGGTAAATTTGACACTCATTCCAGAAAAAGTCAGTTATAAAAATCTTAGTGTGCAGATTTCAAGTACTAACTGCATTTTCAGAATTCAGAGTTACAATCTTTTATCTTCTATTCGTATAAATTGTATTTATAAATATTTTGTAAAAATGTCAAGCGGTCTGACATACATTTTCCAGTTTGTAATTTCATCTGTACCCTGTATATCTTTATTATACTTCCACAATTTATATTTAGTTTCATAACATTCAACAGCCTTGTAGTGTTCAATTATACTCATCCAATATAATTAAAGTATTTGCTGTTTTACAAGATATTCTGTGTTCCATATTTCCACACTTTCTCTCTCCCCACCCAAAACTATTTTGTTTCTTTGCATAAATCTTTAAAAAATATTTAAAATGTAGAAACAATAATCTCTAAAGAAGATTAGTATAGATGCAGACTCTTTAATCCTACCTCACCAATTAAGAATT
Source organism: Luscinia megarhynchos (assembly GCA_034336665.1). Classification (NCBI taxonomy): domain Eukaryota; kingdom Metazoa; phylum Chordata; class Aves; order Passeriformes; family Muscicapidae; genus Luscinia; species Luscinia megarhynchos. The sequence continues at coordinate 32,929,939 of CM067568.1, read as the reverse complement.
TAAAATAAAGGCCCTTCTCTAAAGGAATCAGTCTCTAATTAATTATCTTCCATAGAGTCAGTGAGTTAACTCATGTTAACAGAAAAACACAGATTTATACTCTCTTGTTAACATCACTCTCTTATCACATTTCAGGTCTTTTAGAGAGTGAAACTCTATACAATGGTGTCATGTCAATCCACCTTGGGGTATGATTCTGCTAAACTGTGCAACATTGAGTTCTCCCTATTTTGTTACTTTTTCGGTTAAATTTAACGCTGTCTGATGACCATCTTTCCTTCCTTTTGGTGTCATAACTCTCCAAAGTGTAAAAAATTTTAATACACAATTTTAAATCTGTGACAGCTCCAGTTTTGTTTCTTTAAAACAGAAAAGCATTTGCTGAAGACAGCACCCACACAATGCATGTGCAAACCTGAATAAAGATATTAAGTTACATATCCTCCTGAGAAACTAAACCAAAGTGCTTTAAGGAGAGGTTTGGAAATGTATAAATATAGCCTTCTTCTTCAATACATTATGATTGATCAACAGGGATACAAAGTGAAGCTTATTAATTCAGAAACTGTCTTACTGACTGTTGTGGATATTAAATTTCAAACTGCTCATTTTTTTTCTTAATGGAATTTTTCAAAGCACATAAACAATACCAAAAAATCCCACATTTAACCAAGTTTTATTCCCAGAGTATTTCCTGTTTAGCCTATCTGAAAAGATGAATTCCCATTAAAAACAAAAGGGGACAAGACAAAGCTAGCAATAATGGACTAATATATTTAAGGTCTGAGTGACCAGCGGTTTGTTTTGTTTTATGAGAGTTTGCTTGTTTTGAAGTAAAAAATTAACACTTCAGCAGAATAGAACAGCCTTTGTTTCCTTTATCCTGCTACTTCTACATAATGTTCAAAGCTAATGAATGGCTTTTACAGGAAAATGACAGGAAAATCAACAGTAAAACTGAAAGGGAATAGGAAATTACTTTTCACATTCAAATAAACATAATTTGAGAAATTAAGGGACAAAAAACTGTTGAGTACAAAATAAATATTTAATCCTTAGAGTTGCACGCAGACATACCTTTCAAAGACATCAAATTTAAAAATGCATCTAACTGAGGTCATCTCTCACCTATTAATGAGCAGAAACAGGTATTTTAAAAGCAATTTTGTGAAGGATTGTTTTTAGGTTTCCCAGGTAAACTGTGTTCAACAACATGTAATATCACTCATCATGTTTTCCTTGATAGAAATTGATAAAACCAAAAAGGATGAAACCAGTTTTAGCATTGGTATGCTTGACACTCGTTGACTCAGGTAGTTTATATTCCCCCTCCAAAGGCATTCTCAAGGCCAAATTCCCTTGTCACCCCCTCTGGCTCAGAGTCTGAGGCTGTAATTGGACATCATGGGAGTGCTCATCTGGAGAGAATGCCAAGTCTAGTCAACGTCCTCTGATGTAGTTTCAGGCAGTCTAGACCCAGATGTACATTCAGACACTCCAGAGAGCACACTCCATCATGCCCTCGAGCTGGGCTGGGCAGTCAGCGTGCCTGGGACTCTCAACACAGAGATGTTTGCTGCTCCTGTCTTGTTTCACCACTACAGTGGCAAAGAGGAGAATGTTCACAAGAACCAAAATAGCCAGTCTGATTTTTCACAAGAGCCTCTGCCCCTGGAGTTCCTGCTCCAATACTGGCCAAGAGACAAAATGATAGCTGAGTTGTCTCTCAAGCAGATGGAAAACTTCCAGTAAACAGGCAAATCATGACATGCCTGCACAAAAACATAGCAAAAGTGCACACAACTCTTGCCACCTGACACCAACTGAATTTAATGCACTCATGATTTGTTCTTTCCTTCCTTGTCTTCATCCCAACTGTTCATTTTTGAATGCAACAATGAATTAATTGTGCTGCTCATAATCAATAGGAAATCCAGCCCTCACTCAGAAATAAAAACAATTAAAAAAGGAGATTGATTCTTTTACTTACACAAAAAAATACACATGCCTCCCACATTTCTGCATTGGTCCCAGTTTGCCTAGAATTTTTTTTATTTCATTCAACTCAGCAGTGAAACCAGCTGTTGAGTGGACAGCTGGAATGACATTTCCTGTAACTTACCCAGATGCTTTACTCTTCATCCAAATTCTATCAACTTTGGTCTGTGATGACATGTTAGACATGTGCAATTCAGCAGGGTCATTCATATAAAAATGGCTTTGCAATTGCTTGGAGGACAGATTCACTCCCAGCATTTCTTTTCCTCAGTTCTATTAATACTCTGGGTCTGTTATTATAGGATAAATTTGTTTACCAATCCCTCTTCCAAGTTACACCTTAAGCATAGAGGATTGGAAAGATTGTTTATAAGGATGGCTACTGGCACTCCAGTAATGAAGCAATCCTAAGGAACAGTCTATCAGAACAATGAAGGAATTCCCTGAGCTCTCTTCAGAGTCATCAGTAATGGGAAAACAGTGCAGAACTGGGAAAATATGAGATTCAAACAAAATAATTTTAAGGAGAATTCATAGCCATCAGCAAATATATTCCTTTATTCCCCTAGGCTAAGAAAATTATTTAGTAATTCTTAGTACAGAGAAACTGAATAGAGGGTTGTTCAAACCAGTGCAATACTCCAAATGCATATCCAGTCTGTACTGCAATTTCACTTACTGTGAAGTGACACTGTGACGTTTCTATTTTTAAGAATATTACTTAATAGTACTTACAAATGAGTTATGAAAAGTACAGTGAAAATAACATATTTTATTATCTCTGTTTTTGTCTGTTTAAAATTTTAACCTCAAGGATCTTGGTTTTGAAGTCAGTTCTAACATTTCCATTGGTTCAGATACAAGAAAAAAAATAGAAATATTATATAGTTGTGCCATTCCCATGACATGGACAGGATAAAAGATGATGTCAAAATACAGATAGTCTGTTGTTAAAGTAATAGAGCAGAAGGAAAACAGAGGTGATAACAGTCCAGAGTGGATAACTAATGAAGAAGAGAAAAGGAAAGTAGGAAATGAGGTTATATTAGGCTCTGAGAACTGAAAGCTTTGAAAGACTGCATATGACATGAAAAGATTTATCCATCAATGCATAGAAGATAGAATTCATAAACAGCCATGAAAGAATTATTAATGCTAACACATAAGAGGATTTTAACTCTTTTTTCTGGATTTATTTAGCTTTGTTTACACAGAATAAACAACCTGCTATTAAAAACTTTTGTTTATTTTTCAGACATGGTATTCCCTCAGGTGTGCAAAGAATGTTTATGTGACTGTGGTTACAATGATATCTCTGAATCCAAGCATTCCTCAAAATTATCAATAATTAATTAGAACTAGTCCCTGGGTTTTCTCACATGCATCTGCAGTGTTTTCTTCTTCATAAAACTCTCTTTACCTTATGCACAATATATTCATTCCCACACGAATTACACCTGAAGCATTTGTTTACAGTTTAGCAAAATAAACTACACACAGCTTTCTAAAGGGTAATAAATATAGGTCTTAATATAAAAAATCATATCTCTGAAACTGACCTTAGTCTTATTAACATGTCAAAAAATTCTCATCCTAAAATCTTAGCCCCCTGTGATTTTTTGGGGTTCATTATCCACAGAGGTATATTTAAAAAAAAAAACTCAAACAAGCCCAGAGAAATCCAACAAATCGAAAAATATCACTGTAGCAAGGGAACTGTCCCTGGTCCACACGGCCCTGCAAGAGCTGAACTGAAAGAAAATGAACAGTGGAGACAAAAAGAGGTGATCTGGGGACCAATGAGTACTTGAAAGGCATTAGATACTTATAAACATTTACCTGCAGAGGAGATATCACACATATTTTGTCTGTCCTTCCTTCCCTTCCAAATAAACAAGCCTTTATGAATAGCCTTGGTATCTGGCTTTCTGCAGAATATTGAGAAGGGACACATTTTTGCATAATGCATTGCTGTTTGCTCTGAAATAGTTTTAGACATTTGAAATTAACATGTGAAATAAGCTAACAGTGCAGCAGAAATGTCAAAGTGCCATGAGGTCTTATTGCTAGAAACTCGTGAGCTGCTTCATTAGTTCAGATCAAGACTCAAACAGAGTTTTGATTAATTTTTGGTTTAAAGTCGTATAGTTAATCTTACATAAGAAGGTAAATTGCCTGAAAAAGTATTTCTTCTTCCGTGCATAATTAAGTCAATACTCACTCATGTCAAAACAAAATCAAACATCATTTTTGGTACACAAATTAGTAATGAAGGAGTGACTCATAAAGACTAAAAGACAACTGGTAAGGGAAGGGTTAACACCCTTTCTACTCCCAGTGGCACTAAAGAGTGTACAAAGAAATTAAAATAGCTTTCATGATTAAATTCTTTGTAGTTTCATTGAGTTTAATAAGAGTTAAATACTTAGTTTTGGGTTGTCTCTGCTCAACCACACCAAGGACAACATTGAAAATCAGATTTTATTTCTTGTACTTATGCAGAAGAGCAGTGTTACCGTGTTTTGAATTTAGAAAAATGGAAATCTAAAAACATGTCTTTGTAATTTAATTCCAAATACCTTTATCAGCACACAAATACACCCACGTGCTAGATAATCCACCCATAGTCACAGGTGACAAATGTTTCTGCCATTAGATAAAATGTTTTCTTTTTGGGGAGACAATGGCAAGGAGAGGAAATAGATGTGATTTCATGTACTTTGGGGCATATCAACATCCACCACAGTGAAGACTGTACAAAGGGGAGCTGGCCACACAAGTTTTTTTCATTCTTTGCCAGAACAGATCATAAAAGCATATTTAGCATAATTATAATTGATTTTTACAAAGCTGTGGATCCTGTTCTTGCTTACCACTGAGACAGATATGGCATAAGAATATCTATCTGTATTTTCAGGGCTTTTTTGTTTACAGCTAGTGACTGTAGCAAATGCAGGACATCAAATGAGTCCATGCTTCCTGATGAGAGTACAAAGGTGTGGTCAAAATACCTGTTTCATTGCTATATGGAAAGTCTGCCAGAAAAAACCCATAAAATGTTCAAACAGCCCAATGTGCATGAAACACTTTTGCATTCTCAGTAGACTTGCCTGCAAAGCAAAGAGCTGTGCTGAAATATGACCAATGTGTTTTTGAGGGGAAATTATGGCCTATAGACTCTTACTTTCTCTCACACATTCCTGTTTCGATGGGTTGGATTCTTTTTGTGCTGCCATAGCAACAGGCAGAAACCTTACCACCCTGATCAAAATTCCCTGGCATTCATCTTAAGAAGACCTCTGAGCAAGCAAGCACTTGCTCTCCTTATACAATTCCTGACTTTTTCATCTATATCAGAAGTATTCCTGTCAGAAAAGAGTGGTTTGCTACTCTTGAACAACAACAAGAGATGTTGAAAAAGTTTTTCCCATTCTGGAAGGGATCAGGCCTTGTGTGGGTGCTAACCCTGTACACCCTAAACTGTGGGGGATGGCAGATGCAAATGTCATTGCAGGTGTTTCAGTAGCTTGGTGATTCTTCCAAAATATGCTTGTTTGACATTTGGGGCTTTTAAAAAATTATTGGTGTCACCTTTCTGAATTATTGATTATTGGTAATTTTTCTTTTCCTGATTATACACCCGAAATCTGATTATTGAATCCTCCAGTTCCGAGTTTCTTTCTAAAATATACTGAATATTGACTGGGAGAATGATGAATATACTGAAACACAATGTATTATGGTGTGCATGTGGATACTTTCTGCTAGATCAACTCTGATTACAGACTTTCAAGAAACAATAAATCAAGACAGACACAGCCATACTTGAATATGACATTCTTTGGGGTTTTTCATCATCTGTTGGAATGACATGTATGCAGATCAAAACCTACATCTGAATAAGATTTGGGTTTCTTCAGCCTGGAGAAGAGAAGACTCCAGAGAGGCCTTGCTGCAGGCTTCCATTACCTGCAGGGGACTAAAAGAAATCTGAAGAGGGACTTTTTACAAGGGCATTTAGTGGCAGGACAAGGGGGAATAGCCTTAAACTGCCAGAGGGTAGGTTTAGATTCAATATTAGGATGAAATTATTTTCTGTGGTGGTGAGGCACTAGAACAAGTTGCCTAGGGAAGCTGTGGATGCCTCATCCCTGAAATGGTTTAAGGCCAGGCTGGATGGGGCTTTGAGCAACCTGTTCTAGTGGAAAGTGTCTCTGCCCATAGAGGGAGGGAGCTGAAACTAGATGACCTTTAAGGTTCTTTCCAACCCAAACCATTCTATGACTCTATGATCCTATTATACTCATTGTGAAAGCTGAATCATTATAAAGGAGGGAAATTAAGAACTGATGTAATATTTACCTCAAAAACCCAAGCAGAGCTCAGTGGAAAACTGGCATTTCTTCATCCTCTCATCTGCTTTTAACAGTGCATAATGGCACACCAATCAGTAGACTTCCAAAACATCCAATACCTTACTCCCAGAATAAAAGCCTATGTGAATCAGGACCTGGTCAGCTGCATGATTTCTGATCAGAAACAGAATTAGGATCATTAATCATATAAAAAAGTATGATATATAATTATATCATATACTATTGATTCATTTACTGATATTTTATTATTAATACTATATTCTTTCCTGCAGTAGCAAACAGAATCCCCTTAGGCAAAGATTGCAAGTTTTATACAAGTCTTGGTGTTTTATATAGTGCAACAATTATACAGTCAGGTAAAAGAATAGAAGAAAGAATTTTTTTAATTAGGTGTCTATATGAATTAAAGAGTGAATTAGTGACAAGTAAGGTGGTCAACTAGTAAATTCTTTTTTTCTAAGCAAAAGTTATTTACCTGAATGTAAATTAATGTGGTAACTCTAATGCAATTCCCAATTAATGGATTTGTAGAAATCTAGATCCCAAGACTTAACACATTCATGCTTATTTCTTTAATAATATGAAAAATAATTAATTTTACACCTTAAATAAGTGTCACAAATAGAGGCAATTAATTGTATTATATACAGGCAAGTAGGAAAAATGCACTGTATAAAGTCTGAAGACCACATACACTAATGTGTGGAAGCATACATATTTGGACAGCCCATGAATAAGATTCAAGATATATCCAAATATGGTTCACATTATTTTTTTCTCAAATTACTTTAGCTATACCTCTGAACTGAATTCCAAGTCTTTATGTTGCTTTCTTAATTTAAATTACATTAATTTAACTGTACTTTAACTGAGTCCTCTGCAGTGGTAGAATCAAATTATAGAGAAAGACATACTTAGAAGGAGTTCTATTAGTCCTTCTTTCACAAGTAGTAATATTAAATCATTATATCTAATTTGTTATTCTAAAAGTTATTCTTTAACTAGAGACATTCTATAACCAGTGATTGCATGTTCACCTAAGGAGTACAGTAAGGAAATTTGAAAACATTAGAAGAAAATTACTGTAGAGACAAGCATAAATACTATATCCTTTTCTGACTTGTCAGTCATTTTCTCTACACATAAAACATCTATCAAAGGTTTTCCTCATTTAGATAGCTCTGGCCTGGATACTTCAAGAAACATTACAGCATGTGCCATTTATAAGGTCTGGGGGAATTCCAGCCTCTGGAAATTTATCTAAAGCACACCTGGCATTCCAGCTGCATAAGGAACATGGCTTATTCCTGTTGGTCCACTCTTCCACAGCACCTTGTGTTGGTCCTCACCCCAAGGAGCAATACTTCATCCTGCCCACAGAAAGAGTAGGGTGCTAAAATAGTCTTTAGAGGAGTAACATACAAAAATTTTGAATACTAAGTAGATGGATTTCTACTTGCAGTATATCTCTGCAGGAACATAAGAATAATAATGGATATTATTATCCATGTATATACTTGAGGAGCACACCGTTTTTTTTCCTTTGCAGTGACCAAGTTTACCCCATTTTTATGGGCAGAAAAGGTATTCTTCCTACTCTTTTCAGTTATTAAAGAAGATGAACATTAAGGCAGGAATTTTAAGTGATGTGAAATGATTTAGACACCTGAATGCATCTGAAAACGCATAAAATCTCTTTGAAACATGCTTGTTAAATATAGAGAGATCTTCAAATATATCATCTAACAGTTGCTTCTTAAACAAAAGCCCTTCCTGTTTTAGCCCATTTAGAAAGGATGGAGATCTTACTTCAAGGAAGAAGGAAGTCTGAATAAGCAAAAGGAAAGCACTTTGCTAGCAGCATGAGCAAAATACTATCTGCATATCACTTAAGGTTTTGGGGTTTTATGTGCCTCAATCCACTGATTCAAACAGTGGGATGTGAAAAATGTGGAAAATTTCAAAGTATTTTTAACCTTCCTTCTACAGTTTTATAAAGTCATAACAAGAAGTGGTCAGATTTAAAAATAAAAATAAATAAAACAAACAAAAAACCACCACCAACAACAAAGAAACAAACAAACAAAAAACCAAACAGAAACACTCCCCTCCAAAAAATCCCTAGATGACAGAGTTTATAACAGTTCAAAAAGAAGCAAGAAGCATATTAATTCTTTTTATGAATAAAATTCTGTTTTGAATGAAAGAAAAAAGGCATTTAAGGCAGTGGTACTATTCTTATAATTAAGTTGCTTTTCTTATTATTGAAAACAATATTCTTTTTCCCAGAAAAACTACAAAATAAGGTTTCTGAAACATGTCTGTTCCCCACCTTTAAAGTGCTTGGATTAATTACAGCATGACCTGCACAAAAGCAAAGAGATAAAATTTTGCCAATAAATTATGACACTTCAAAGAAATAAAAGAGGTTATTTGATATAGAATTCTATGAGCTTCACCATACACAGGGGGGCCCCAAGGCATTTGAATTCAGTTCAAGCCATTATAGATACATAGAATACTTGAATATATCTCAGCCTTGTTGAGAACTTTTGAATACATTAGCTGAAACCAAACTGCTATCCACCTGTAATAGAGATGTATTTGCATGAGTGATGTGAGAACTTCAAAAGGTTCAGAGTTCAGATTAATTTTGGCTCCTCAGTGAGAAATATCCATGCAGGTGGCATTGCAGCCTTTTGAACTTGCAGTCTAATTTTCCTCTGGTTTATTCTTGCTCTCTCAGAAATTCTCTCAACACCTGTTCCAATCTTTCTTTTTTCCCTTCATTTTTATTCATGTAGTGGTGTAAGAAACTACTTTCTTTTATTGTTGTCGAATAGCTACTGCACTTCTTTTGTCCTTCATGGTTTTGAGGCTGATGTTCTGAAATGACAACTTTTTCATGAAATCTAGAATATTTGGAAATGAAACAATGAGGAAAAGTCTTATGAGCCATACCACAAGTCTGGAAATTCCTCCCAAGGCTGAAGAGTGATTTTGAAATTCACAGGCACTGAAGCCCGTGCCTTGCAATATGACATTCTGAGCATACCTGAATGACAGGAATCCAAACACTCCTTCCATCACATCAAAGATTTCCCAGTCTCAAAAAGAATATAAACACTCAACAAAACCTACCCCACAAAACAGAGAGAGAGATACACATTGGGTGGCCTCTCTGACCCCCAGGTGAAATCAGGCTGAGAAGGTGGATTGTTCCAACAGGAATTTTGAATTTTAAAAAAACACATTAAAAAAGAGAAGGAAAAGTGAGGGTCCTGCATTTTGCCCACCAAAACCCCATGAAACACTGCAGTCCTGGGGTAGAGTCTCTGGAGAGCTGCCTGGCACAGCAGGATTTCATTGGCCTCTGGCTGGATGTGATCCAATGGTGGTCAAGGCAGCCAGTGACAGCCTGGCTGATTGTCACTGTACTCAGCTCTGGTGAGGCCACTCCTGTGCCCAGTTCTGGGCTCGTCATGATAAGAAGGAAAATGAGGAGCTGGAGCCCATCCAGAGAATGGCAACAGAGCTGGGGGAAGGTCTGGAGCACCAGTCTGATGAGGAGCAGCTGAGGGAGCTGGGAGTTTCAGGAACTGGAGGAAAGGAGGTGCAAAGGAGACCTTCCCACTCTCCACAAGCACCTCAAAGGAGATGGTAGGAGGTGGGGGTCGGCTCTTCTCCCACATAACGAGTGACAGAATGAAAGGTTTAGATTGAATACTATGAAAAATTTCTCATCTGAAAAAATAAGCACATCAGTTCTTTATGCCTGTTTCTGGAATTTCCTACATTCCTTGTCTGGATTATGTGCAGATCAGTGACTGAATGGAAGTTCACCTATTACAGGAGGTGAAATCATCACAAAGAAAAAATTTTGTAAACTTTTGAAGTCAGTAACAATGAATCACTGACTATTTCCTTTGAATATTTTCATTTCCTTCTGTTAAAGAAGTAGGGGAATTGTTAGCCAGATTAGGGATAACAACTGGAATAAAGACATAATCAAAATGTACATAAAATGGAAGTTACATTCAGATAGAACTTAAAGCAAACACAGAAAGAAGACTGGGGAGAAAAACAACAAATATAAGCTCCCTGGGAGGCTACTTCCAGGATGTGAAACCTAATAAACAGCCTGATTTTTATCCTGAAGAAATTAGGACCCAAGAACTGTATTTTAGATACACCTAGACTTTCTATTTCTTAAGAACAGTTTAACTGAAAGCAGAAAACAAATTTCAAATATCAAGTCATCAGCATGACAACCGAGCTTCTGCTTACTAGATAGGCTGACACTTCTTTTCTAAAAATGGCTTTTATTCACATTGCTCTCACAAAATCTCTAAAGAATGCATTATATAACTTGTTTGCAGTCCTAATAGCCCCTTTTCAACACATGTGCTTCTGGTGCCATCCACAGGAGTTCAAAAATCTCTTTCAGCCACCCACACATGTTTTAGATCTCAATGCAGTATTACTATATTGCTGCATCTCAGTAAAACAAGTGATTTGTGTTTTACTAACAGGAAAACAACAAAGGGAATTATTTACATGGGGCCCATCTGTGGCAGAGATGGTGAAGGTATTCTTGAGAGCTAATTGCCAAACTGTCCTTGTGCTTTAAGGAAAAAATGGACTGAACTCTTGACAAGAAATTTGTCAAGGAAAAAAGCAGCATTTTGTATTAACATCAAAATAGGGGAACACTTTGGTAAGGCTAGTAAAAACATATTTCAGTAGGTCAGGTACAGGGGCAGCTCTGATATATGTCTCTGCCAGGAGAAGTATGACATAGCCTTCTTTCTCAGCAGTGATTGCCAAATATGTAATTAGAATAAATGTGGTATTAGAAATAGCTACCCAGTTTCTTGGAATACACACAAAATGATCTGAACAGTTGTTTTCAGGCACGGACAACAGAAAGTATCAATATGGTAAAGCACTACCCTCTGCAAAGACAATCTGTGGTGTGTACTAAACAAAGGAAAAAAGAGAATGTTTTGTCCAAATAATTTGCTAGACAAAACTCTGGAAAGTATTGTTGTTCCGATCTCACTTCTTTCCATGTGTGGAATCCTTGTCTGTGAAGCACTGACCATCATGAAGGAAGGCATTTTCTCAGCTTCAGAACACTGATTATTGCAAATTGTAGGAGCTTAAATGTAAAACAGAAGCAAAAGCTGTGATGACTGATAAAGCAATCACAAGGAAATTACATTTTGTGGAGGAAGTAAACTACTAGAGATTCAATATGGATTATAACACAAAAAAAGACAAAATATTTGGCATTTTCCATTGTTTCTTTAATGATATATGAGATAGAAAAATATTTGTGAAATGTATATAAAATGCATGTGCACACACAGTTGAGGGCATAAAATTCCTTCTGTTATAATGGTGTTGAAAAGAAAAATAAAAGTAAATCACTGTCAAACATTAGACAAAATTCAAATTATATAAAGCCAACTAATCCTTCTGGTTTTGGCATGTTCCAGTTTGGGCAGTCCTGTGGTAGCTATATAAAATAGATATACGTTTCTTTGAGCTAAATTAAAGAGTTACTAAAAAAATTACAAAAATTCAAGAAATCCCAAACTCTTAAGTATTTCTTTGTGGTATTCACAGTCACAATTTCCCTGGCAAAAGGAAAGGTTATGCCCAATGCATATAATATTGTATAATAATATATTCCATTGAGATAAAATTTTGAAAATAATTTTTACCTCAAATCACATTTTTGTAGATCCAATTATAACCCATAATATATTTGGGTGTACCTTATCTAGGTATCAAATTGCACCCACACCATTTGTGTCTCTGTGGCAACACAAGGGTCACAAACACCTTACAGTAATTGACTCCTACTTGCCAAAAGAGCCCAGTGTGACAGACATTCTATCAAAATATCCTTGGTGGCCAGTCTAAGCCCATTTCTAATCTAATAAATTGGTAGATCCTAGATTTTGATTGCCTCAGTATCCAATCAACAAAAGAGAAATGCCTTTTTAAATGTTCAAGACAAATTATTCCTACTCTCATTTCAATTTTTGTCTACCAGAGAGGTCTCCTCATACCCCATTGCCCTTTGAGTTCAGCAATAAAGCCAAAATAAGCCAACATGATGGTCAGCAGAATGGCTGGCTATATGAAAAGCTAGATTTAGCTTATGTAATTATAGAAATTACCATAGAATTACCCCATGTTAATTTTTATAAAAGCATTAATAATAAAAAAACCATACGTACAGAGTAGGATTGTCCCTCTTCTTGGACAGCTCCTGTTTTTCACATCGATGTACCACGTACCAAGGTAAGAAGGATGTTTCTTCAAGACAACATGGGTAGTATCCACCACATTTCAAAGTACTGGGTTTTTTAATGATAGAAGCTTATAATAAAAAAATAATTAATTTATATTTTAACTATTCTTACTCCAGCATTAACTGACAATCTGTCCATTTTAGTAATTCTCTCCTTAATTTTAACTTTGTAGAAGTGGTATGGCAGGTAAATGCAGCTGTTTTGAGAAGGAAGAGAGCAGTCACAGTGATTCCATTTTAACACTGAATGATACCTTT